>MU854444.1:0-34122 GCA_033296685.1 Parachaetomium inaequale | reverse complement strand
GCCTACATTTCACCAACAGAACATAGAAATCTAAACCCCGGCGGCACAGCCGAACTCCAAGATTTCAACCTCCTCTACTACTCCGAAGACGACTCCCTCACCCCCTCGCACGCCCTGCACGAGTGGATCAGCACGCTGACGGGCGCAGCCGACACGCTGGGGCGCGACAGCAACCCGGGGTCAAAACTAGAAAAATGGGTGCGCGACGCCGGGTTCGTGGGCGTCACACACAGACGGTACCGCGTGCCCATCGGCCCTTGGGCGCGCGATCCAGTCCTGAAGGAGGTGGGCGGGTGGAATCTGATGCAGGTGCTTAATGGGCTGGAGGGGCTGTCGATGCGGTTGTTTACTGGGGTGTTGGGGTGGGGGGAGGGGGATGTGAGGTATGTCCATCCCAGGTTCCATCTCACGGGATGGGTTGTTCTTTCGGTGGCTGGATTATTTGAAAGGAAGTGGCTGACATTGTTGGGCAGGGCGTTGCTGGGGAGGGTGAGGAGGGATTTGGCGGATCCGAAGGTGCACGCGCTGTTTGATTTGTGAGTCTTCTTTTCCCCGTCCGTTCTATTTGTGGGTTGCTGGGTCTGAACTGATGATGGGTGGTGTTAGCCACGTTGTCTATGGGCAGAAGCCGGAATGAATGGTGTTTTGGAAGGGCGGCGTCAACCGACGGAGAGGAGTTTGGGGGTCACTCCCGCGTTGCATGGTGGCTGGCACGTGTCAAATGCAGTCAATTTTTCTCATTTGAACCTGTCCTTTTGTCTAGGCCGAAGCCATCTTTCTATGGTAGGATAGCCCGAGTTGAACAGGCAGTGAGGATAATCTCAGTGAGAGTGGCCATTATACGGCCCAGTTGTCCGAAACGCAGCCCGAAGCACGTTCTGAGGCACGTTCTGTGGGGTGCATAAGTCCCGGCTGCTCCCCCGCGCCACACCAAACGACGACGATGCAAGCTCCTCTCGCATCCACATGTGTCCGGCCAGGGAACTGCATCGTCCGTCATTTAACGTGGGGCGGCACGTCCAAAGTGTGGGTGGGGGTTACTTCCATACGGGAGGCAGTTGCACGCGGCGCTAATGAGACCAACCAGGCTGGAGGTGAGTTGATTGTTCGAGAACCCAGCCGCTACCACGCCGTGATGTCCTCGACCTCGGCCTCGCCAAACGTGCTGCTCTTGGTCAGCTCGCCGACCGAGCTCTCCTCCACCACGCCGTTGCTGTCCTTGTTCAGGATGTCCGGCAGGACCTCCCTCAAAAAATCGAGGGTGTAGTGGTTGACCTGCTCAAACTGCAGCAGGAAGGCGTCATGGCCTTCGGGGCTGTCAATCCTCTCCAGCCGCGCGTTCTTGATGTGCTCGGCCAGCTCCTGCTGCTCGGCAAAGGTGAACAGCCCGTCGCTCTCGATGCCGAGCACCAGGGTCGGCTGCTCAATCATGGCCAGCGCGTCGGCTATCGTCCCGGCACGGCCCCGGCTCACGTCGTGCGTGTCCAGCTTGCGGGTCATGGCAATGTAGCAATTGCTGTCGAAGCGCTTGACGAACTTGCCGCCCTGGTAGCGCAGGTATGACTGGGCCGAGAAATACGAACTCGTCGGAATCACCTCGCCGCCCGTCAAGCTGCTGCTGCTGCTGCCATTCTTTGGCCCGTGGAACTGCGGGTCATGGGACACGTCCCCGGCCTCCTTGAACTTGTGGACTTGTTCTCCGTCGCTGTTCTTGCGCGACGGGCTCCGCGTCCACTTGTGCCCGTCGTTGTGGATGTGGAAGTGGGCCTCAGAGGGCGTGGCGGGCGTCGGCCTTTCGCGGATCGTCTGTCGTCGTGAGGGGTCGGGAATGTTGCGGCCGAAGCGGGCTTCGAACGAGTTGCGGCTCCGGTAGGTCAGGAGGGCGGCCATGCGCGCGGCGCCGAGCCCTGTCGAGGGCGGGTCGGAAAAGGAGTAGTAGCCGTCCTCGTACTTGGGGTCCGCGTAGATGGACTGCCGTTGGGCCTCGCCCCAGCTGATGCCCCAGGCGCTGTGCCTGCTCGAGGTGGCGATGGGCACGATGCAGCGCACGTAGTCCTTGCCGAAATACGCCCATTCGAGGACAAACATGCCGCCAAGGGACCCGCCGATGACCGCAGCAACCTGCTTCACGCCGAGCTCGTCGAGGAGCAGCTTGTGTAGCCTACCAGGTAGTCATGTGAGAATCGGCCTCTCTCAAAACACGGGGGCATACGCACTGGACATCGTCCCGGATGGTCGTCAGAGGGAACTCGGGCCCGTACCGGCCCTGCGACGGGTCACCGTCCTTAGCGGTAACCGGGCTCGCGGTGCCGTACGGACTCCCCAGGCTGTTCATGCAGACAACAAAGAAGCGCGACGTGTCGAAGGCGCGGCCAGGCCCGCCGAGGAGAGGGCCCCACCAGTCGCCCACGTCGGCGCTGCCGGTGAGGGCGTGGCAGATGACCATGACATTGTCGCCGCCAGGGGAGAGGGTACCGCGGGTGGTGTAGGCCACGGGCACGTTGGAGAGCGTCACGCCGGACTCGAGCGTAAACGACGGGATGACGGCTATCTGCTGGTGCGGGATGAGGGCCGCAAACGGGTTCTCGGGCTGCGAGGGTATTCTTTCTTGGAGTATTCAGTCACCGTTCTTCTTGGGGGATGGACGGCTGGAGGTTCAAGAGGGTAAAAGAAGACAAAATCCGGGGGGGCATGGGTTGACTCACGGTACACCGGCCGCTGGCCGTTGTGCACAGATTCTGGGGTCATGGTGGGTGGGAGGAGGGCGACAGAGACGAGATAGTTTTGGGTGGGGGAGGGAGGAATCGAAGGAATAAAGAACTGAAGATGGGGGAGGGGACTTGGATGGAGAACCTTTCCCCGCGGCGGGATCCTTGCGACAATTAACAAGATAAACACACAGAGTCATAGACGGGAGTCATGCAAGAGAGCGCAACCCTCAGTCATCACGGCAATGGCATTTATTGGGGCGGACTCTTGGTCGGAGCCGCAAGCGTGGATTGCGCAATTCTGCAACAATCCATGCCGGGACAAGGGAAGAATTTGGGTCCTGCCGTCCCTTGAGGGCCGGCAATCGGCCGTTGGAAGGGATTGGGCTGGGCCAGTGCGTTCGGTGGGTCACCGCTGGGCCGGCCGATCCCGCATGCTTTTGCTGCAGCAGGTGTCTGGTACTTGGATCCACTGCAACCTCCTGCCTGAACGTAAAGTCCCTGCTATCTGCTACCCCAAATCTCTTGGCAGCCTCGTTAAACGAGGCTGCCCAGCTTTGTTGCAGCGCCAGCACCCGCCAAACGCACGGCAACACGCCAGAGCTGCGATTTGGCGATCTGACGCGAAGCTTTCTGCTTCCAACTTTTGAGCCAGCCATCGCCAACTGGCAGCCCACACCGACTTCGTTTTTCGGTGCGCGGAACGGCAAATCCAATTCAATCATTCCACAATAGGTAAACTTGCCATTTTTCCTATTGCTTGCCGGTCGCTCTCTGCCCTTCCTTTTTTCTTCACCTGCGCCGTTGTCACAAACCGCCAACAGCCTCTCGCATCCCCTCACTGTCGCCCTTTCTTTTCGCATCGTTGACATACATCGTTGACATCTAACTTGGCGCGCAAGAATTCTCTGAATCTCCGGTATTCCATTGATCGCTGCAAGTCGTCGACTCCCGGCTGCACGCCGCACCGTCGATAAATGACCCGACTTCTGCGATCCCCCCTCTGACGATGCCTCCGAAGCGCAAGAGAAACGATCGGGGCCCCAGCGACGCTGGCTCCTCTCGGCCATCGCCCCATCGGCCTGCGGATACAGCGCTGGGACAGCACGACAGAAGCTTCGATGGTGGCCGCGGCGGCCGTGGCGGCAGGAACTCTCGGAGAGGAGAGCGTCGCGACTCGTCCCAGTCCCATGCTGCGAATTCGTCCATGAGCGGCCCGGATCCAAGATCACCGCCGCTCCCCAGGCCGTCAAGCTCGTCTTCCTCGGCCGCGCCTGCGCCTGCAACGTCAACACTAGCGCCGCCGCTGATTCCAGCTGCCCCGGTGGCACCGCCGTCTCCCATGCAACCCTTCTACGACTACAGCATCGTCACCGAAGACCGCGTGACCAGATGGTCAAAGGGCGCACGGCAAGAAGTCGTCGAGCATGGCGTCCAGTCGCGGAAAGATGAAGATCTCACAGAAGTCGTCATGATGTTCCAGGAGCTCATCCACTCCGTCACCGACGGCCGACTCCAGGGCTCGGATGCCGGCGCCGTTGTCAAGGAGATTCTAGGCCCCGAGCTGTCCGAGGCGGACCGCAATGCCGCAGTATTCGATCCTCACACGCTGTTCCTCGACACCGTGTCTACATTCATGGATGTCGAGTCGGGCCCGCTACGACCGCAGCTGCGCGACTTCATGACCGCAACAGAAGTCTCGCCGACCCTCATGCGCATCGTTCTGGATCCGCCAATCCTCCAGCATCTCGACCTGATTCGCGACACCTTTGTACGGATGGGCATCCGCCAATCGACGAACCTGCTCTACCGCCAAGCAAGCTACAATCTGTTGCGCGAAGAGACCGAGGGCTTCGCAAAACTCGTCACCGAGCTGTTCACAACCAGCAGCTCCGAGCCGCCCACATCCGACGTAGTGCAGGCCGCGTTCAACAAGGTTATGGGCCTTATTGGGACCTTTGACCTGCACCCTGGTCGCGTGCTGGACGTCACCTTGGATGTCTTCGCCGCCGTTCTGATCAAGCAGTTCCGTTTCTTCGTCAAGTTTCTGCGCGTCAGCTCGTGGTGGCCCCGCAGCCAGCTTAGCCTGCCGGCCAACACCTTCATCGGGGGTCTGCCTAACTGGGCCCTTCCTGAACATTCCGGCTGGACCACAACCGACCAGGAAGAAGCCGTTCTCGCCCAACAGCGGCTGGAGCGGGACATTGCGTTTTGGGACAGAGCCCGCAAGGTCAAGCTCGACGCCTATTTCGAGCTAGGCGGCAGACAACTCGCCCCATCTGACGAGGAGCACCTGGCAAAGGGCGCGACTGATGGCGGCCCGGAATCCAGCATCGAGCAAGAGTGGATCAAGATCACAAAAACACTCCCGCCTCCCGGCAACCGAGATGCCGCCCAAATGTTGGGTTTCAAGTTGCGTTTCTACACCTCTGAAGCCAGAGACGCCCAGGACACCCTGCCGGCAAACCTGCTCTATCTCCTCTCCCTCCTCATCAAAGTCGGCTTTATCTCGCTGACGGACCTGTGGAATCACGTATGGCCGCTGGATGAGGATATGGAGAGCGTCAAGGTTCAGAAGATGAAAGAACTCGACGAGAAAGAGAAAGCCAACCGACCGGGCGGCGGGAAGAACGCATTGCTGATGGCGGGCGCTCTCCCGGACGATATGCCGCCGCCGCCCAGCATCGCGTCCCGCCGCGACGCCACAGCGACCAAACCAGAACCCAACAGCAAGGCCCCGGAGCCGGCAGAGGCAAAAGCGGCGTTGCCCGGGCCTGATGATCAAAAGGTTCTTCTTCTCAAGTGTCTTCTCACCATTGGCGCCATCCCCGAAGCCCTCTTCATCGTCGGCCGACATGATTGGATCCTACGAGCATTCCCCGACCTCATATCACTCTTTCACCGCATTCTCCATCACTCCATCGACGTCGTATACCAACAGAGCAGCCCGGCGTCTTCGCGCCCGACCGCCTGTCCGCCCAAGAAGCAGCTGGATCCCGACCAGTCAGGCGCACCCAAAGGACACTTGAAGCTCAGCACGCCGCCCGTCAGACGCGCGCTGAGATGGCCGAACCCAGACCAGGCCGATGTTGGAGAGGGCCCTTTCTACCGCTTTTACTGGGACGAATGGGCCGACAACGTCCCGGTTTGCCAAACCGTGGATGACCTCTTCACCCTCTGCGACTCGCTTCTCAACGTCATCGGTGTCAACATCGGCCTCGACGCCTCCCTGGTCGCCAAGCTCACCAGGATTGGCTGCAAGAGCCTCGCCGACGACCAGTCTCCCGAGAATTCTGAGCGTTGGCTCGGTCTGCTCAAGCGCCTGCTGGTTCCGTCTCTGAGCCTGGGCGACCCCAACTCATCAGCCGTCGACAGCGTCTGGGCCCTTCTCAAGCAGTACCCCGTCCGATCCCGGTTCGGCGTCTACGCTGAGTGGTACGAAGGTGCCACCTCTCGGCTCGAGCCCATGCAAAAGGCCTTTGCCCGAACGAGGCTGCACACCCTCAGCAAAATGAAGCGACTGTCGCACAGCAACATCATCCAGATGGCCAAGGACCTTGCAAAGATTGCCTATCCGTCGCCCGGTGTCGTCTGCAAGGTTGCGTTGCAGCAGATCGAATCGTACGATAACTTGATCGAGGCCTTCGTCGAGTGTGCCAAGTACTTCACCGACCTGGGATACGACGTTCTTGTCTGGTCCGTGCTGAGCTCCCTTGCCGGCCAGGAGAGGAGCCGCACTCAGGCGACCTCGGTGTTGCTCACCAGCAAGTGGCTGCAAGCCCTCTCGCGATTCTCCGGGAAGGTGTTCGAGCGGTATTCCAACATGGACCCGTTGCCTATTCTTCGCTACGTCCACACTCAGCTCCTGCAGGGCAACTCGACTGATCTGCTCATCTTGGAAGAGCTGATCGAGTCGATGGGCGGCATCGTCTCTGGTTTCGATTTTACTGATGCCCAGCTGCGCGGCATGACGGGTGGAGATCTGCTTCGTCGCCAGACTCTTGTCAATCTGGGTGATAAGCGGGAAGCGTCGGTCCGCAGCGCGAAGCGTCTCATGAAGGCCCTGTCGCAGTCGAACCTAGCCGGCCAGCTGCTCATCAACATCGCCCAGTATCGACAGAATGCCATCTATAACATCACTGACGGCAACGCGGTCATCAAATTTCTCTCCGCCCTCGTCGACGGCGCCCACAAGGTCCTCTCTCGGTACCTCGACTTGCTGCTCAGCAATCTGGATCCCGCCACTTTTGACAACCTAGTCCCCGACGTCATCCAGCTCATGCGGGATTACGGCCTTGACGCGAATCTTGCCTTTATGATTCGGCGGAACAACATCCGTTGGGACACCAAGGGTCTCACCTCGGCTAGAGACGGCTCGCCCCAGACCGCAAAGGCCGCTACTGATGTTGACGGCGATGTTACCATGGAGACAGCTGCGGGGGGCGGTACGCCGGCGAAGGATGGTACTGGTGATAACAGCCTCGCGTCGAAAACACCTAACAGCCGCCTGCCAGAGTCGCTTCCTGATGCACTCGCGCCGCTCATCGACGAGATCCCCAAAGTTCTGCCTCAGCAGTCCTGGCAGCATATCTCGCCGGCATGCTACGTGTTCTTCTGGTCCCTGCAGCTGGGGAACCTGGTCTGGCCCCAGGACAGCTACGAGGCTGAAAACACAAGGCTCAAAGCGCAGGCAGCGGAACTGACGACCGACCGGTCAGACACGCCTCGGTCTGCCGCAAGCAAGAAGCGGAAACGTGAAGACATCTTGGACCGCCAACAGCGCCTTGTTCAGGAAATGAAGGAGGGGATTGAGCGATTCCAGAAAACCAAAATCAACATCGGCAGGCAGACCAGCGGCTGGTTCCCTGTAGGCATCTCGAATGCCGATGCGACATCAGATACCCTGCTCGAAGAGTGCATCTTGCCACGCCTGCAGGTCTCGCCCGTGGATGCGGACTATTGCTTCAGGCTGATCAAGTTCCTGCACGAGAATCCCAAGTCGAACTTCAAGCTCATGTCGCTCTACGACCGCCTGTTCAACCACAACCGCCTGCGCGCCCTGATCTTCACGTGCACGGTCCGCGAAGCCGAGCATCTCGCCCGCTTCCTGAAGTTCATCCTCGGCGATCTCTCCAAGTGGCACGGCAGCAAGACTGCCTACGAGAAAGAAGCCCTGGGCCTCAAGGAGCTTCAGGGCACCAAGACGAGGGAATACCTCGGTTTTGCCACGGCTTTTGATGAGGGAGGCAAGCCGACCGAGTTCATCGAGCACGATGCCTTCAAAGAACTCCTGTTCCGCTGGCACAAGGAGCTCAACACGGCTCTGCGATCATGCCTCAACGGTCTGGAATGGATGCATATCCGCAATGCCATCAGCATTCTCAAGGGCGTCATCGATTTCTTCCCCGCCATCAACTTCATGGCCGACAAGTTCCTGGAGCAGCTCAACACGATCAAGGATCGCGAGTCGGCGAGCTCCAGCGCTCCCGAGTCCGCCCAGGGCCACCGCGTCGATCTGTCTGTGACGGCGCAGACCACTTATTCGGAACTAGCGAGGAGGAAGTCCAAGTGGGTTCTGGTTCAGGCGTTCCGGCCAGGCGCTGTAAGTATTCATGCTCGAACCCCCCCGGCCCTCAGACGCTAACACATCCACAGAAGAGCGACGGCAGAGATGAGAAAGGATCCGCAGCACCAGCCAACTCTTCCCTCCGGGGTTCAGCGGCCACGTTCAGGCCTAATACCGCGCGTCCCCTTCAGCCCTCCGAAGTTGAGGATGGAGAAGTCGACGAACCCAGAGCTGGCAAAGCACCTGCAAGAGCAAATGGGCCCAACCTGCCGAGACCGCCACCAGCCAGGGAGCCGACGAGGGAAACGAACGCTCCGCCGCCAAGGCCAAGCTCAGCAGCCACCAATTCTGGAAGGCCCATCACTCCCAAACCTCTTCCGACGCCGCACTCCGGTAACCGACAGGAGCTACCCAGGTTTTCGACCCTCCCACCTGGTGGCCCTGGGCTTCCAAGCAGACCAGACCTCCCCGGCAGACCCGATTTACCGGGCGCCAGATTTGGCCAACCTCGGCACGACAGGAGGGATCTCCCTTCAAGGGACGCTCGCGACTATCGCGACAGCCGAGAGCCGCGGGACCAACATCCACGTGACGTCCGCGAACCCCAAGCCGCTCGGGAGGGCAGAGACTACCGGACGCCGGAGGTACCGCGGCCAGAGCGCCCAGAGCGCCCAGAGCGTCCCCGCGACATCCCACCATCCGACAGGCGTGCGCCCGATGCTGGGCAGCGCGAGTCCGGACCGCGGGAGGTTGGCCGCGATGCTGGCCGTGAGGCTGGCCGCGATGCTGGCCGACCTGCTGATCGAGGTCGAGCGGAGCCTCCTCCGCGTCGACACGAGCCTGCGCCGTCAGCTGACCGAGATAGCCGTCCAGACAGCCGTCCACCCCGGGAGAGGGGTGCCCCTCACGGATCGAACCGGTCTGACTCGAGGCCTGCCAGAGAGCCTGCTGTCGCCACCCCTCCGTTGGCACCGGTCTCGCAGAACACTGCCCAAGGGCCTCCGATCAACCCAGAGCGCGCACGGATCATCGAAAGTGACCGGCCAGAAATGATCAATCCAGCCAGAGCCGCTCTCATCAATGACACGCGCGAGCCTCCAGCCCGCCCCTCGCCTAGAGATGCACCCCGCGAGCGGCCCCCGCGAACAGAGTCACCCAGACGATCCGACCGCCCGCCGGCGAACGCTCCCCAACCGGACAACGGCCGTGACGATCGCCATGGTAGGCATCGCCATTCGCCCCGTCCCGAAGCCCCGAGGGACTCGCATGCGGAGACTGCACCGCCGCCTTCGCGGCCGGACCGAAATACGGAGCGCGAGGACAGAAAAGCTGGGCCCAGAGACTCATACGGCAGTCAACCCCGCCCAGAGCATGATCACGGGAGGCTCAACCAGCAGGACCCCAATTACGGCCGGCTGAACCCCATCCAGTCAGTCGTCGATATGCCGCCGGGCGCGCCCTCGGGCCCCCGAGGCCGGGGTAGCCGGACTGCCGCTAGAACCGGCCCGGCCAACGGCCCTCCGATGCGCCCTGACAACAGGTTCCCGGCCCTCGAGCCCATCCGTCCGCCCACTCCCGAGCGACATCCGCCGACGGGTCCTTCCGCGTCGCGCTCCCGCCGGGGGCCATATGACGGTGGCAGCCTGAACTCTCCAACATCAGCCGTGCCTCCTTCGGTGGGAGTGCACCCAGACCGGATTCGCCAGATCAACCAGGTGCCACCTCCCCCGCCGCCTCCTCCTCCTCCGACCGCGCCGTCGGGCCCGTCGGGCATTCACCCAGACCGTCTCGGCCAGATCGCCGCCCAGCCAGCGGGACCGGGCTCGCATGCGCGCCCACCGATGCACACGCCTGACCGTCCGTCTATGTCGGCACCCAGCTCGGGGCCACGGCCGGCGCCCTCGGGCCCTAGTGCCGATTTCTCGTCGACCCCTACCGGCCCGGCCGCTTCTAACGACCGGATGAGGCCGGGTGGCAGACAGCTCCGGGGCATTCAGAACATGCTCGACAAGGCCTCTGCCGACAACGCCCGCGGCCCAAGCCTGCGCATGTCCCGATCCCGACCCAACCTGGCCGGTTCAGATGCCCAGATATTGGTTGGCGCCTCGCCTGTGACCACACCCGTTCACGAGCGCCCACCGGAGTCGTTCCGAGATTCGTCCCGCCGGGAGAGTGCGCCCCGCGGATCCGAACCGATCCAAGCTGTTAGCGACGCCCGCGACGCCCGCGACACCAGCAGCCGGGGTCCCGCAAATGGCGACGACTATGGGTCCAGCCGCATCGAGCATGAGCGTTCCCGCCGCGACCACCACCGGTCGGACCGCAGCACCCGCGCGTCCGGACGGACCAGCCGTGAGCGTACCCCCGATCGGGAGCGCGAGTCCAAGGAATCTCGCGACCACAGGGATAGGAGGTCATCCAACATGCCGGGCAGCAGCACTCGCGACGAGAGAGACTCCCGCCGGCCGATGCGCGAGTCGACGGGCGGCGGCCGCGAGTCGATTCCCGGCGGTGGGAGGGATCTCGCTCCGCCGCCGCGCGAGGCGAGTTCGCATCGGAGCCATCGCGGCGAGGGCCCGTCTGGGGCCAGGGGTGAGGGGGGACCGGGTGGCGGTGGTAGGAGTGAGGGCGGGAGAGGGGAGGAGTATGGACGGGGCGGGTCTTCGAGGGGCAATGCGCCGCCGAGAGACTCGCGGTCGTCGAGACCGGGTGACGAGCGTGGCGCCGATGCCCGGGGTGGTGGGGAGGACAGGGCGCGGAAGCGCAGGAGTGAGGGTGTGGATGCGGCGGGCGGCGGAAGTCACCAGGACAAGAGGCAGCGGCGCTAGAAGTGACTGCTGCCGTCGTCGTCGTCGTCATATCATGTCATATCACGCGGGGATTGTTGAGTGGGAGAGGTGCGAAGATCAGCAGAGAAAGAAGGGATTTTGCCATGCTATGATGGAGAGAGAGGAACCTAAGAAGACTACGATACGAGATTGCGAGGCATGTCAGATCAGATCAGATTGGAGGATACGGATACGGATACAAAGTTGCTTTTTCCCCGTCATCGGCTTCATCGAGATTGGGAGCACAGCGGCCGCGCGCGCGCGTTTTACTAGTGTTATTTTGGGCGGGATCAATCACCATTTCGACAATTCCACTTTTTACATCACGCCTCTCTCTCCGGCGCCGTCTGTCTGTGAAAGAACAGGCCAGAAGGCGGTTTACGAGCTTGGAGTACGACATTGTGTCAGCGATTCTTCGGCATCCATCCCGTGCATGCGAGCGAGCGAGCGGGCAACATGGAGACGGTGAACTCTCCTCGGCCGTGGACCATTACATCCTGCCGTTTCTTGCTATCTGTAAACAAACTATTGCGGTCCAACACATCCCTCAGCCTCAGCCTCAGCGGTCAAGTGTCTACCACATCGAAGCGATATAATACGGCGGCAATTTTCGACACGACCACTTTGGGCTCCCATCTCCCAGGAATGTGTTGTGTTTTGTGCATGGTGAACTAGGCGTTAGGAAGGAAGGGCATCAAAACGGAGTTGGGGAGCGTGAAAACTGGGGTTGGGGTTGGTATCAACGGTATTGGGGCGTTTATCTTGGTGTATGGGAAAAGCATTTACATAGCACGCATGGCGTTTTGGAGTTGTTCTTGTCAAACACGACATTCCACGAGATCTGAGGGTCGAGTTAGACAGATAGATACTGCAATTTGATACTCTGGGCTTTGCTGAGAAGAGCCATCTAACGCAGACAATGCTTGACAGACACTCCCGTGTTGTCACATCACTCGCTCTACTCACCTTGACACTAACCAACTGCCCGACACAGTCCCCCGCGTCCTATCATTCCATGCCGCACCGCAACGCCGTGCTGTATTAGAGGACTCCTTCTGAGATAATCAAGCCGCTAGTCACCCGCCGTCACTCATGAAACGTAATCGTCCTTTAAGTCATCCACCAAGAACCCGAAATTCGCCCGGCCTCGCCATTCATTCTCCCACATGCGAGAGTATGTAAGTACGGCTCAAGGGAAGCATCTCCTTGCGGCTGTTTAGGAGTTGAAGTCCGAGTCCCCGAGGGAGTTACACAGTAAGTCAAGGCGGGCCATCCCTCCCTCCCTGCTGTCTATCATATTTACCCCCTTCATCGCTTCCGCATACACGATTATATACGTTAGCAGTTCAGGAATGGGTGGATGGATGTTGTGTTGTGTGTGTAACGTAATCGATCATCAACATCAACAAACGGCTGATCCCGCGCAGGGCCGTGGAATCTTCGGATTGGTCACTGGTGGTGGTTGGTGGTTGGTTGGACAAGAACGACTTTTTACTTTTCACCCCTGACTACCTACCGTATCCATGCATCCCGAGTTCCGGTCCCTGCTTCCGCAAGAGACATACATCTCCCCCAACATGTAAGATGACGCAACAGGTGCCAATCATCATCAAACCAACATACACGTCGCTTTCAAAAAATAAATTTGGATTTATTTTTGCCACCAAAAGGGCCAGCGCTTCGATATGAATACAGAGTTTCATCAGTCTGGCTAGGTGGATGGGGATCATGGGGTGGGTGGTTGACATCAAGCTCAACCGACTCGGCAAAGGCACAGCACCACCACTGCACCACAGGACGCGTCTCACAAGGGAACCAACCTAAGCTAGGGAGTGAGGAGGGAGGAGCAGGGAGCAGCTCAGCCCCAGGAGATGAAACAAACAGTCTCAAGTCCAAGCATCTATCCGTCTGTTTGACGGCAAGCTCGAGCTCGTCCGTACGTGCTGCCTGAATCCGATGTCTGTAGCTCCATCAACTCCAGTCGTCGTAAGCTCTGAGCTGAGCTGAGCTCCAACTGAACTTCGGGACCAAGCGGCGCAGTGCAGGGACCGGAACTGAAACTGGAAACCATGAACGCCAACTGACGCGGCACAGCTTGTGGATATGACAAATGCACAAGTTGAATGACAAAAGAGGCAATCCGGGAATCCTGTTTGCGTAAGCATCGTGGCGTGCTGTCGTTGACGGGTGTTTCAGAGTAAGAATTGGAGATCCGGTATGATCCTGTCAGTGACAGTTCCGAGATCTTCCAAAGTCACCCCGTGTAAGTATAATCACCTTGCTGTATTGTTGATCCTCCATGCCCCAAAAACCCGTGATGATAGACGGGATTCCAGAGGTTTATGTTACATCCCATGCGGTAATACCCTCCAACTCCCGCCCCTATCCTCATTCTGAAGCTATACATGGCCAATAGCATCCTCCCCAACTAGCCATCATCTGGGGAAGGGCAACGGCCATCTGAAAGCAGCAAACCATCCAAACAAGACCTTTTCCTCCACTAGCCCAAGCTGAGCTGACCAAGCCACCCTTCAATGAGCCCAAACCGAAATCTTCTTGCCATGCCCATGTCCTAAACGCCGTGGTATCTCGAAATGCAAATGTAAAGCAAAGAAAACAACAAGCTCGTATGATAGAGACAAATGTATGTTGTAAGAGTGAGCGCGAGCGGGTTCGCGTATCGTCATGAAACCTAGTCCAACTCGGAAATCGAAGAATGTTCTGCTCAATCGTCGGGATCCGGATTCATGGCCCTCAAGACCTTCGGCGCCTGGTGTACCCTCCTCGAGTAGTCCTGGTTATCCTGCAGCGAGTTGAAGCTCTCGCGGCTCCTGTTATGGTCGCCGGGGTAGATTCCGGTGGCGAACGGATCCAGTCGCGGGTCGATAGGCATGAGGTGGCTGCGTCGTTTGTTCTGCGAGTCCCAGGTTGCCCCCACCGGCCCGCCGGGTGCGCCGCCGAGCCGGTTCTCGGAGACTTCGCCTGACTTGGGCGTCGCCATCCTGCCCGGGGAACTGCCGCTCCGTATTGGCGAGCCGAGACCGTTGTCGGGCCCTTCGTCTTGTCTCCTCCGCTTCGCGAACAAGAACCATATGAATGCTGCTACCACGGCCAGGCCGCCGACGACGCCAATGACAATGCCGGCAATGGCGCCGGCTTGGAGGCCGGTGCCTGTATTGTCAACCATGGCCGAGTCGTTGGGGGCGGTCGGCTCCGAGGAGGCTGTAACGGTTCTAACGGTTCCGCCCACGGTGATGGTTGTCATGGTCGGTGGTTTCGACTCGCTATTGCTAGTCTAGCTTCGAGGTCAGTCTGCGCTCTGTACCAAAGAAGCATCAAGTAGTCGTGCCCGGCCCGCCATGGAACGTAATGCATACAGTGGTTGAAGAAGAAGAACTCGAAGATGAAACGCTGGACGACGACGATGGCACGGTTGTGCTGCTCTGCACCACAGTCTCAGTTTACCAGTCACAATGGCCTGGGAGCATGGCGGTTTTCCAAGAGGTCATGAAACCACGGTGATGGAGGGGACAGGCAGGGTCAACAGGCAGGAGGCGTTCGGGCGGGCACACATGTCAGCTTGAAGCGGAGGGCGGAACTCACGGTACTAGATGGTGACTTGGTGGCGGTACCCCCGGCAGGTGCTGTTCCCGTCGGCGTGCCCCCTGCGGCCTCCATGTAGCCAAAGAGTTCATTGCCGCCGCAGTAGTCGGACGGGTAGCCCGGGCAGGGGTTTTGGCAGTCGCGGAGCGGCTTTTGGTCGGCGGGGTTGGGGATGAGGTTGGAGCACCAGCAATTCTTTGCGTGTACGATGGCGAGGGCGTATTTCAGGTCGGTGCAGTTGCCGGAGCAGCGGCCGTCGCTCTGGTAGTCGCTGTAAACTGTCGAGGCAAACAGTCAGCATCGGGATACGCGGGCGAAGCAGCAGACCCCGACTCACGAGCGGCCATGTCGGCCGTGTTGACATCGGAGCAGTATTCCGTGGGAACCGAAGGCCCCTGCGGGAGAGTCTGCTGTGCCAAGACCATGCTGCAGAGCAGCGCAGCTATGGTGAAGCTTGCCCAGACGAGGGCAGATCGTTGTGATGCCATGGCGGGCAACTTGGTGGTGTTGCGTGGTGTTGGTCGGTGATGGCGCCCGCCGATGCGGCCGTGGGGCGGGAAGGGCCGTTTTTGTCGGAGCAGTCGCTCGGATTGAGGCTCGAGAGGTGCTAAGCAGCCAATTGTGCCGACCAGCCCATGGGAATGTCTGCGATGGAGGCTCAGGCGGCCATGCCGGAAATCAGGAAATCAAAGTCGAGTCGACGGTGGTCCGTGGGTTGTTGCCCGTGAGTTTGCGGTCTGGGGAATCTGGGCCCAAGCCGACGGGCTGTGCAAAGTCGGGAATTTGGCGGCAAAGGACTGAAAGGGGCAACCCGACAACGACAACCACGGTGTTGTGCACGGTTGGGAGTGTGCAAGGTGAAAAGTTGCGAGAGTGCGAGGGTGGTTTGCGTGGAAGCGGACAGGTTTGCCAAGGGCAGCGAAAAGCACAGCACGGCACTGAAGGCCCCTGCAAGTGCAGCACCTGGGACCAACTGAACAATGACGGGTGGGGACAGCGAGAGAAGGGAAGCGGCGCCTTCTTCCTCAGGAGTTCGGCAAGTGGACAAGCAAACCCTTGGGTACAGCCGAGCATTCGTCTCAAGAAAAATGGAAAGACGGGCTTCCGTTCTTTTTCTCCGCATTCGTACGGATGTGCAATCGAGGGCTGCACGAACGCACGAACGCAGCCAAGGGATGCTGCAGGGAAGGGGCTAGAGTGGGAAGTCGGTGCCAAATGAATGGCGTCACTGCATCCACACTCACCACTGGCACTTTCCCATCTTTGCCAGGCCCTGGACCGAGAAGCGCAGATTCTGTTTGGTCCTGCCGCTCGGCAAAACATCCCTTTCTTCAAGCACTTTCTTCAAGTTCGGTCGGCTCTAAAAATCCCCTCGCCTTGGCCCTGCACTGTCAATCCCCATCCCTTTTTTTACCCATCTGCTCTGCTTTGCTCAAAGTCGAGGGGCTGGCATGCTCGGCGCATCTCGGGGCAACCCGAGGATCGCATTCCCATCGTATTCATTACAGCGGCCCCCCTGCTTATTCTTAGCGTGAGCTCTTGGCCTGGGTTCTTGGGTCGGTTTGGGGATTTCGACCGATTTTCTTCATAAGAAAGACGTGGGGTCTTCCTCTTATTTTTCTTTTATTTTCATCTCTAGTTCATATTTTCCCTCTTTCTTTCCCTTCAAGAGTTGACCTTCGGTCTCAGTCTCGGTGCTAGTCCCCTTGGCGCGAACTCGTTGGGCCCTGCACCGCGAGCCGACTGATTTCGTTCTGGCGACTCACGGGACCCTGTTCGTATCAAGATGCCGCCCTTGGGAACTAACCAGTTGCGGCGATTCAGAGCTTCGTCGGCAAGGGCGTTCCCTCAAGACAATGTCGCCCTCGTATCTTCAAAGTCCCGTGAGGAGCAATCACGCAACCAAATGCGAAGTTCGCGGGGCACCTGCAGGAAGAGGGGCACATGCTACCGTATTCCGACATGGACTGATGGAGATGCTCGCTCACACGGAGCCGAAGGTGGCGGGAAATGGACCCTGAAAAAGACTATTCCCACAAGCCAGGCTGTCAAGTCGACCTTCTCAGTTGAAGACGCTTCAGATCCGACTCTCTTCCTTCGAGATAATCAACTCCCTGGATACGTATCTCCGTCGCCGGGCTGAGCAAGACACCGAAGCCCGTGCCGAACCTCGCCGTCTTGGCGGGGAAAGGACTGGTGGCGGGGAAATAGGCTCAACCTGCATCGATACGACGCCGACATCTCGGCCAGTTGGCTCGCATTGTTATCATGGATGAACCCACCAACTCCAACGCTCCCGCGCCGGTTCCCAGCCTCCACACCACCCTCTGTTGACGCGCGGTGCGAGTTGAACACGAAGGACCAATGTCTCGTACATGGAAACACAGGATGCTGTACTCGCCGAAAGTCTGCTCAGGGGCAAAAGAGCCCTCACCAGCTCACCGCCACTCTTCTCGGCTGTCGCAAGTTGCAACTCACCTGCCAATGGTTATTGATGCGAGGAATAAACACTCCGAGTTGAAAGCCAGCCAAGACCTCCAAGGTCCCCGTCCGCGCAAGGCCGACCACTAACAAACAAGCGCCGCGGCGTCCTAATAAACAATCACAACGCTGCCGGCCGGGGCATGATCTTACAAGACCAATGACCCACTGCGACACAGGCTTCACCTGTGACCAAATGCCTCTCTCCGTCAGGCGTCATGTCGCATACCACGGCGCTTCCCGCAAGGCCAACCCATGTGTTGGCAGATCGACAGGAATTGCCCGGTTTCAACTGCCCTGCGGAGGTACTGTGGGGGTCAGGGATCTGGGACAGCTGAATGCTCAGAAACCACACAGAAGACAGCAAAAACGGAACCCAAGCGCCGCCGATCTCGTTCCCTCCCCCCACCAGTTCTTCGTTCCTTCTATCGGCATGTCTGGGATGGCTCGTCGCCGTGCGAGATGAGGATCGCCGTTGCGCAGTAATCTCAATCCAAAGAAAACGTCAGAGGCTTCCACGGGTTCTGACCAAAAACGTCCACGACTTCGTCCTTCGAACTGTCCAACCAGCCGGATCTGGAACGTCATGGCATGGCGGCAGATCCGGGCGAAGGCGACATCGACTTGCTAATGATCCTGATCTTCATGCAGGAACAAGGGGTAAGTAAAATCATCACAAACAACGAGAAGCAAGGCACGAGGACAGAGTTAGTTACACAACCACGAGTCTCCAGCCTACACAGTAGACAATTTACACGAAACAAAACACCATGCGCCTGGATGAAACCTGGAAACCAAACCAAACCCCTGGAACCGCAGACCACATCCGATGCTGCCAGCCGAACAGCCAGGCCAGGTGTATCCAACCGAGAGTCCAGACCCAGATCCCATCAAACATACCATCATGATCCATCAAACACACGGTGTACAAATATTTGCCCATGACGTGCCCCTGGACCCCTGAACACACAACAAACGACGGTAGCACAGACCAGATCAAGAACCCCTCACCGGACTCCCGCCGCGACTCCCACCGGGACTCCCACTGGGACTCCCGCCCGGGCTCCCCTCTCGACTCCGTGTCTCGAAGCTCTCAACCATCTCCAACACGCGCGTCCTCGGCCGTTCCAGCCGCACCGCCTCGGCCGTATGCAGTGTGGTGCTGGTGATCGACGATGCCCGCAAGGACGGCGACGGGGAAGCGCCGGGCGGTGGCTCGAGAGTGGCGGTTGAGAGCCGGTCCGCGGTCTTGTCCTTCTCCTCAGTCGGCGGCACCAGTCTCGGAGGCGGGAGCGGACCGGGTCCAGTCTCTGGCTCCCGGGGGAGCTCCTCCCCCGGCGCCGACGAGACCTTCTCGTCAGTACTGTAGTCCTCATCATCCGGATCAACAATCAACACGCTCTCCTCCCTCTCCACCTCAGCATTCACCACACGCAGCGGCTCCCTCGGCACAGTAAACATAATCTGCACCGTCCGCTGCTCCGCCGCCCTCTCCAAATCCCGATCCCACTCCTCCTCATCCCCATTCCCCCCCTCCCCGCCCAGCCACGCCTCCCTCCCCTGCTGCCGCCGCCTTTGCAGCCCAACCCCGTACAACCCCCCGTCATAGTCGGAACTCCCTCCCCCCTCATACAAAAGCAAACCCTCCCTCGTCGGGCTCTCCCCTCTCAGGCTGCCGTTACTCGACGACTCGGGCGTGCCGCCGCTAAACACCCTCTTCAAGCTGCCGAACCAGCTCCGTCTGGGCTTGCTCTTGCTCGGGCTGCCGGGGACATACACGTAATCCTCGTCCTCGACTTCCCCGTCCTGTCCCGACGACGATCCCAGAAGCAAGCCCGGCCCCTCGGCCTGCAGTGCCGCAAAGTTGGACCGCGCCGTGTTGTAGCTGTTGCCCGATCCCGCCGAGTTGGAGCTCCCGCCGCTGCTGCTCCCTAACCTCCCGTCACCCCCACCGGTTACGACGGCGGCGGTGGTGGTGGTGGTGGTGGTGGTTGTGGCGAGCGTGGTGCGCAGCCGCGAGAGGAGGACTCTATCCCCCGCTCCGGGGCCGGCACCACCACCACCACCACCAGAACCACCGGCCCCGGTATTACCAGCAGTAGTAGTACCGGCCCCCCGCACGAAACTAAACGCGCTGCGCTCCGAGAGATTACTCTCAGTCCGTCCGTCATCGGTCGCAGCACTACTGGTATGAACGGACGCCGACGAGTCAGTCGGCGCTGAAACAAGGGAGTGGCGTCCCGCAGAGCGGGCTGATTTGGTGGATGCGCCGCGGCGGAGTGGGGATACCCGCCCTGTGGCGGCCGTGGCCCCTGTTGCTGTTACTGTTGTTCCGGCGGTTTGGGTGTGGGATTGCCGGTGGGAGGGGCGGGAGGGGGAGAGTTGGGGATGGTTTGTTGTTGTGGAGGCGTCGACGTCCGAGATCCAGATTTGGACATCTGGGTGCTGTTCTTGGCCTCCTCTTCCTCCTCCTCTGGGGCCCTGGGGGTGGGTGGGAGAGGGGGGCGTGGGGGAGTCGGAGTTGGAGGAGGTGGTGGCTGGCCGGGGGAAGAGGCCGCCGACGGGGGTGTGGACGGTGGTGGTGGGCGTGAGGAAGGGGTCGTCGTCGTCGACGACGCGGTCTTCCTTGTCCGGGCTGAGGGGGTAGCCCTTGCCCAGGTCGCCTTCTTCGTCCTCGTCGGCTTCGTAGATGGGGTCGATGCGGTTGTTGGCGGCGCCGGTGAGGGGCGTGAAGTCGTAGGAGGTGCTTGGCTGGTGGAGGCCCTTGGCGCCCTTGGGGCGGTGGCTGAAGGTGGATGCGGATGGCGGTGGCGGGATATAGAGGGAGGGCGGCCGGGAGCCGCCGCGGAGTGTCTCGTAGCCGAGGGACCGCCGGCCTTGTGCGTAGGGGTCGTCGCCGCCCGAGTACCAATCTCGCGCGGCCGCGGCGGTCCAGGGGAACACGCCCATGCCGTGGTCCCGCTCGAGCATCTCGTCGTCCTCGCCGATGCCGCGGGGCAGCGAGCCGTTGACGCCCTGGGACAGGCCGCGGAGCGTGTCATCGCGTGCTGCGCGGCGCCGCTGTCTCCGGCGGAACCAGCGGACGCCGAAGACGGCCAGGATGGCGAGGACGAGTAGGCCGACGCCAAGGCCAACCCCCAAGCCGATCTGCCTCGTCCGTGAAGAGTCATCCGAGCTGCCGCCATCCGCAGTCGGTCCAGACGAACTACCCCCATCGCTCCCACCGCCGCCGTGTGCGGTGCCACCACTGCCACTGCCACTACCACCACCACTGCCACTACCACCACCACTGCCACTACCACCACCAACTCCCCCCGTCAGCGGACTAACGTACTCATCCGACCAGCTCCCACTGCTAATATTATAAAACATCCCCCCTCCCCCACCAACCTGCCTCTTCCCCCCACCCCCCGAGATCCCATACCCCCCATAAACCATCATAACATTCCCCGGCAACACGACCGCGCCATGCCCATACACCCCTCCGTCCCCTCCCTGATCAGTCGGAACCTCCCACGCCCAATCCCCCAACCCGACCCCGACCCTCACAACCGCCAACTGCGGCTCCGCCGCCTGACTAACATCCCCCACCCACCCGCCATACACAACCAGCCTCGTCCCGTCCTCGCTGAGCACAGCGGTATGCCCGGACCGACTGTCCACGCTCGCAACCGCGACACCCCCCGCCCTCCGCTGCTGCTGCTGCCGTGCAAGATCAGTCTGGGGGAGGGCGGGAGGCGCAATCCCCACAAACGACCACGTCTCCTCCGGCAGCGACCACACGGCCGCCGTGCTCATGTTGACAAACGCGCTCTGCGTGTGCCCGCCCAGCAGCACGTGGCTGGTCTGCTGCGTGACGATCCCCCCACCGCTGCGGTTAGATATCGACGGGGTGAGCTCGGTGAGCGTGAAGCCTGCCTCGGCGACGGGGGGGAGTTGGCTCCTGGGGGTGGCGTACTCGAGCGCGTACGCGGCGGAGTGTGTTGTTGACGCTGAAGGGGGGGTGAGGCGCAGCATGCGGTTGGAGTAGGTCGCTTTTGACTGCCAGGTGTCGGCCGAGGTGTTGGGGAAGGGGCACATGCCGCCATAGAGGTAGAGGGTGGGTTCGGACAGGACGGGGCTGAGCTGCGGGGAGAAGTTGAGGATGCCGCCGAGGTGGTAGGGGCCGCTTTGGGCGTTGTCCCAGGCCGCGGAGGGGGTGATGGGGTGGCGGGTCCATGATGATGATGAGTCCAGACCCGGGGTGTAGGTCCAGAGGGTGGAGGTTGAGCTGGAGGTGCAGTCGCCTGCGAGGACGGCGATGGTGCCGTTGCGGAGGAGGGATGGGGCAAAGGTGGTGCAGTCGTCGGCGTCTGGGGAGAGGAAGGGGAGGGTGGAGGTGAGTTTGGTTGGTTCGAGGGAGGAGGTGTGTAGGGTAGAGATGCTGAGGGCGAGGAAGTCGACTGCGTTGCGGCTGTCCCCGGAGGGGGCGAAGATGTAGGCGGTGCCACTGCCGGCGCTGCCATCGGGAGGTAGTAGAATCGAGGTAGGGGTGTATGGCAGCATCGGGTCGGCAGACACGCGTGTAGCTAGACCGAGAGCTGCCAGGGCAAACGCCCTTGAGGATGCGGCCCCCCGGTGGCCGGGACCCGGATCCGGACGGCGGCGGATGGCTGCGGGGCCCCTTGCGGGCGATGACCGGGTGCCGGCCCCGGAGGAGAGAGCACCGGCGCCCGTGGGTGCCCGCATTGCTGACCCGGCGGAAAAGGGAAGAGGCATGGGAGCTGATGGGTGACGGGCCGCGATTGTGGTCGCTCGCTTAGCTCCGCATTGCTGTCTGCTCGCCGTGCCGTGCCCGTATGGCCGTGGGGATAGTGAGGTGTCCCGTTGGCTGGAATGTGCGGCCCTTCGTATAGAGAAATTCCACGGCAGCGTCGGACGAACCCCGCCTTGACACGACAGTCTCTGTCCTGGCCCCTGGCCCAAACAAATTTCGAAGGCAGCTCCAAACGATGCTAGTAATTGCAATAAGAATAAATCACGGCATAATGGTGGATCAGCAGATGCGCGATGATCTGGCATCAGTCAACTGGCAGAATGAGGCAAGGTTCGGTTCGTAACAGAGCAGGGAAGAGCAGAGTAAAGTGGGATGCAGCCATTGAGGGGTCGATCGGGAAATGTCAACAAACGACCCCCCTCCACACCGTCCGTCACCGGTGGGCTGATGCAGCTGCGCAAGGTATCTTGGGCGGGTGGGCATTTGACGTTTGCCATTGGCCAATATTCTCTTGATCATGCAAGTTTGCCGAGTCTTGGCCGAATACATCAGCTGCCGTCGTGGTGGCGGGTGTGATTCGGGTGTGATGGTTGCTATGGCAACTCGGTGTTGCGGGGTGATGGGATGATGGTGGCACACAACCAGAACGGTGACAATTGGAGATTGCAAGCCACAAGAGCAATTGGATTGCAGAGTGAATGGATGTCTGCTGAAACCAGTGGACTGAGTTGGAAAAAAAGAGATTGAAAAGCAAACTATCTCCCCTCCCCTACCACAACCCGGATTCAGATACCAACTCGAACCATTTTCAGTTGTAACAAAAAGAGACAAAACCTCAGAGCTAGAACGTGACACTAGAAGTTGAACACAGAGGCACCAGTACCACCACCCTACCGCCTCCCCTTCAGAGCAGCCACCTCCCTCCTCAGCTCCTCCAGCTCCTCCCGCAGCAACTCCTCGCTCTCAACCGCCTCATCCCTCTCCCTCCTCGCCTCAGCGGCCTGTCTCTCCGCCCTGCCCGCCCTCTCCCTCTGCTCGTGCGCCTGGCCGGCCAACCTAGCCGCGTCCTCCCCAACAGCCAGCATCAGCGCATCCCTCGTCTTCCCCAGCATCTCATTCTGCCTCCTCAGCACCCCAACCTCCCCCTTCACCTCCTCCACCTCCCCCTGCACCCTCATATTCTCCATCTCCACCTTTTGCGCGTTATTGATCCTCTCTGTGTACCTCTTCTCCAGCTCGGTCGCGCGCGCAGGGAACTTGGCCGCCGCGCACGCCACCACCGTCGGCTGCGCCTCCATCTCGCGCGTATACTCGACGCCCGGGTGGTGCTCCCACGCGGGCAGCACAAACAATGTATTCCGACCCTGCCCAGCAAGGCGGTAATACCTCGTCATGACATTAACGTGCACAATGCCCCGCGCATACTCCCGCCCGCCCCTCTCAGACTCCCACACCTGATCCCCCACCACCCCATTCCCCCGCCAGATTTTTTCTTTAGCACCCACCAACGCCTCCTGCTTATCCAGGATATCGTGCACATACTCAAAGACGTCATCCCCCGCATTGACGAGCACCCACCGGTCCTGCGGGAACGCGATCTCGCGGCCGGTCGAGCGGGCGTCCGGGCCGAGCGCGGCGAGGGATTGGTAGGGGACGGCGGCCTCGCCGGCCAGGGCGTCGAGGGCGTCGGCGTAGGCGCGCTCGAGGTCGTGCGTGCGCGCGACGAGGGCTTGCGTGAAGTGCAGCCACTGGCCGAGGAGGCTGTTGCGGGCGTTGGTGAGGTCGTCGGTGTTGTTGCCTCTTCTCTCGGCTGAGAAGGAGGAAGAGGAGGAGGTCGAGGTGGATGTGTGGGGTGGAGGGGGAGGGGGGAGCAGGCTCATCAGGCCGCCGGTGCTGCTGAACTCGTGGTCGAGGCGCTCCAGGCAGGCGTTGGCGTGCATGATCAGGTTGTGGTGGTTGGCGTAGGGCTTTTGTTTGGCGCCCGGGGCGCGCGGGGGTGAGGGGGTCTCGGCGAATGGGCAGTGGTAGGTTGTGGTGCCGAGGGCCTCGTGGCGGCCGCGGACCTCGTTGGCGAGGGCGGTCAGGGGCGTGTTGTGGTTGGGGTCGTCGTTGGTGTAGGGCACAGAGAGGTCGTTGAGGAAGTCGAAGGCGTCGTTGAGCTTGTACTTGAGGGCCAGGGGGTCTTCGCCCCCCGTTTTCTGGCCTGTCTTGGTCGGGTCCCCGCCGGCGATCTCGGCCGACTTGAGGGTTGGGTTCAGCGCGTGGATGAGCACGCAGAGCGACTGGGCGTGCTGCTTGAGAGCTAAGAGAGTCGGCAGGACACCGTGGGTGGACAGGTAGCCGCAGTTGACATGGCGGAGCAGGCCGTCGCTGATGTCGGACTCGTGCAGGCGCGACCACTGCGAGAAGTACGGCAGGGCAAAGTCGGTGCCCTTGACGTAGCCCCTCTGCCCGGCGTGGTCGTCGTCCTCGTGCTCGGCGAGGTGGGCCGGGACGGCTCTGCGGTCTGCGTTCAGGTTGGCCATGGTTCTGACTGGGTGCTATCAAGGTAGTCCGAGTGAGAGTGGGTGTCTCGCGCAACTGGGTTGACGATGCGAGACGGTGTTTCGGAGCGGCAGGTCGTCTGCCCTCTTCATACTTGGAGCGTCCATTGTCACAGCATGCCAGCCCGGCCGTGTGCGGCGCCAGCAGTCCCAAAGCATTGTGGTCTTTGTCGCGGAGAGGTTTGCACAAAGAAAGCTGCAACTCCAATCGACGGAAGCGGCAGCTCAGGATATTTGCTATTCATTGACGGTTGGCATCACTCTTGACCGCCGCCACTGAGGCTGAGTTCATAGCACCGTTGTTACTTCGTACTGGAATGTCATGTAGTGGCTGGATCGAGGTGTGGCTGGCATCGTCGTGGGTTTGACGGCCCATTCTCAGACGGCTCTCTCATCATCCTGACCAGAAGCCGCATGTACAAAGTAGGCCATCCTCACACGACCATGGCGACTGATGAATGCTGTTGCGTCCCAGGTTGAGACACGGTCTCTCATGTCGTCCTGTGTAATCGACAGACAGCATGTCATTCCGGATGGCTGCAGGGCTCCTGAAGCTGGGGAAACACCAAGCAGCCTGGCATTTCCTGCAGTGAGCATCTCGTCGGTGAGAGTGAGACAGCGTTTCGCTCGCCTGCGTGGTGTTTGGCAAGCAGCGCCGGATTGGGCGACAGAGAATCGATCACTTCAGTCGCCCAATCCCTGCAAGCTGCAAGCGACCGCTCAATTGGAATCTTGGATCGACAATGCTGGGGCAGCTGAGCCGTGGCTGGAACAGCAGCGCAGAGGCAAACAGGGGGTGTGGAGCTGGAATGGGAAAGGTGCCAAATCCCACCCTGGCAATTACCGGGCCGTCGGCGACAAGGGGCGGTGACGCGTGCTTGCTCCGCTGGGCAATCTGCTCTCCCAAACTCCCAAGAAGCAGTCGAGAGAGAGCCGCCCTTCTTCCACGATTCCTGTGGTTGGCATCGCACGATGCATCGCAGATCAAGAGGCGCTGGACACTCGCTTCCCGGATTTTCCTGGAGGTGACACAAGACGTCGACAACGGTGGGACGCTGCGGGGAGACCTGGAAGCAGGGACTGGGGTGCGATCTGCAAGATGAGCGACGCGATCGAGAGGGCAAAAAAGCGCACGGAGCCAAGCGGGCGCTGGTGCGTTGTCTTGCACCGCTGGGAACGGGTTGCTCAAGACGGCAAGGAGCTGATGTTTGCGCCCGAGACATTGCTGCAGCTAAGCCAACACGTCCAGAAAATCGCTGCGGGCTGCTGTCAGCTGTGCTCACTGCCAGTGCTTGTCAATGGTTGAAATGCGCATTGGGAAAGAGTGGGAAAGAAGGCCTCTGGCAAGTTCCGGCGTTGAATCAGGTTCCTGGTCAATTGAATGTGCAAGACCCACTTTGGAGATTCCCAGGGTTGCATCGCGCGCGATTGCCGTGACCCTGGTCCAGCTGCTCTCATCCCAAATTTGCAAGGCCCCCACAACCTCGCAGCCATTGACAGCGCGGGCACTTTTCTCAGTTTGCGTCATTGAGCGCCGTCAGATCGCGTCGAGTCGAGAGCAGCCCAGGGCGCGCAAAGCTGGGTTTGGGTCAGCCTCTCTCGATGGCGGTCGTCGACCTTTTATTTAAACCCTTTTTAAACTTCTTTTATTCAATGGCAGCAGTCTCGAGTCGCCCAATTGATCATTCAGCGTCAGTTGACCCAAGTGCAAATTAAGCTTGGTTCAAGGCCAAGCTAGGTCCCTGCCAGTCGACGCCATCGAGGCTCCCCTGTCGTCGTACGCGCCCCTTTTGGCTTTTGCTTGTGCTCCGTCCTGAAACCTGGCGGCCGCCGACAAGCGCCTTGGCCCGCGGCCTTCATATTTCATAATATAACGAACCCACGCCCGCTGCCGCGCCTGGCAATGTCGTCTCCTGTCGTCATCTGACACGTCTGTTTCAGAACACGCCCTACGCCCTGCCGCAAGGGAGCTGTCTCCCGGGCATCGCCGTCGTCGTCGTCGTCGTCGTCGTCCAGGAGGAACCAACCTCCAACCCAAAACAAGAACTATCGAAACACCAGTTCGGCCTGCAGAGTGATTCTGCACCGCCGCCAGCATGAGTAGCGACGACACCCCGCCGGACTCGGCCTCGCTCTCGGGTGAGTAGTTATCCCAAGGTTGCACGGCGTGGCTGCTGGACTGGACGCTGACATGAACTTGCAGGCATGATCGCGACCCTCGCCCCGGTCGCAGTCATCTCGGCCATCTACATCGTCGTCTTCCTGGTCCTGCGCAAGAGCCAGAGACGCTACTATGCGCCGAGAACATACCTCGGCAACCTGCGCGAGGGGTAGGCCGCCGTCTCCCACAGCAGAGTACAATCATGTCTGTACTAACACTCTCAGCGAGCGCTCGCCCCCCCTGCCCAGCGGCCTGTTCAACTGGGTCGGCAGCTTCTGGAAGATCCCCGACGTCTACGCCCTGCAGCACCAGTCGCTCGACGCCTACCTCTACCTGCGCTACCTGCGCATGGCCCTCGTCATCTGCTTCGTCGGCTGCTGCATCACCTGGCCCGTCCTCTTCCCCGTCAACGCCACCGGCGGCGGCGCCCAGACCCAGCTCAACGTGCTGTCGTACGCCAACATCGACCAGACGAACCAGTACAACCGCTACTACGCCCACGCCCTGGTCGCCTGGGCCTACTTTGGCTTCATCATGTACCTGATCATGCGCGAGTGCATCTTCTTCATCAACCTGCGCCAGGCCTTCCTGCTGAGCCCCTTCTACTCGGACCGCATCTCGTCGCGCACCGTGCTCTTCACCTCGGTCCCGGCCCCGTACCTCAACGAGGCGAGCCTGCGCAAGGTCTTTGGCGCCGCCGTCAAGAACATCTGGCTCACCGGCGACACCAAGGAGGTCGACAAGCTGGTCGAGGACCGCGACAAGGCCGCCATGCGCCTCGAGAAGGCCGAGGTCAAGCTGATCAAGCTCGCCAACAAGGCCCGCCAGGACGCCATCAAGAAGGGGACCGCCTCCGCCGACGACGCCGACAAGGCCCCGATCGTCGGCGACGCCGAGTCCGGCAGCATCGCCGCCCGCTGGGTCCCCCGCAAGAAGCGCCCGACCCATCGCCTCGGGCCCCTGGGCTTGCTCGGCAAGAAGGTCGACACCATCGACTGGTGCCGCACCGAGCTGGAGCGCCTCATCCCCGAGGTCGACGCCGCCCAGGCCAAGTACCGCGCCGGAGGCTACAAGCACATCCCGGGCGTCTTCATCGAGTTCCGGACCCAGTCCGACGCCGAGGGCGCCTCGCAGATTCTGGCCCACCACCAGGGCCTGCACATGGCCCCCAAGTACGTCGGCGTCCGCCCCGGCGAGGTCATCTGGAAGTCGCTCGCCATCCCCTGGTGGCAGCGCGTCGTCCGCCGCTACGCCGTCGTCGCCTTCATCTCGGCCCTGATCCTCTTCTGGGCCATCCCCGTCGCCTTTGTCGGTATCGTCAGCAACGTCCAGGAGCTCAAGAAGATCGAATTCCTCAAGTGGCTGGACAAGATCCCCAACGTTATCATGGGCGTTGTGACGGGCCTGCTGCCCTCGGTCCTGCTGTCGATTCTGATGTCGCTGGTGCCCATTGTGATGCGCTGTACGAGTCCCGCCACCTACATATGTAAACGCAGCTAACAGAAGCAGTGTGCGCCAAGCTGGCCGGCGAGCCCTCGGTCTCGAGAGTTGAGCTGTTCACCCAGAACGCCTACTTCGCTTTCCAGGTCATCCAGGTGTTCCTGGTCGCCACCGTGGCCTCGTCTGCCACGGCCGTCGCCCAGCAGATCGTCGACAAGCCCACCAGCGCCCCGTCCATCCTGGCCAACAACCTGCCCAAGTCCTCGAACCTGTACATTTCCTACTTTATCGTCCAGGGCCTGACCATCGCCACGAGCGTGCTGACCCAGGTCGTCGGCTTTTTTGTCTTTACGCTGCTGTACAAGTTCCTGGCCAACACCCCGCGCGCCCTTTACACCAAGTGGACCAATCTGAGCGCCATTTCGTGGGGCAGCACCATGCCCGTCTATACGAACATTGTGGTCATTGGTAGGTCTTTCTCCCGTTGCCCTTTTCCGTCAACTTACTGACCTCTCAGCCATCACCTACTCGTGCATCGCCCCGCTGATGCTCGGCTGGGCCACCGTCGCCATGTTCCTCTTCTACTTCGCCTGGCGCTACAACGTCTTCTTCGTGACCGACACCCAGATCGACACGCGCGGCCTCATCTACCCGCGCGCCATCAAGCAGCTCTTCACCGGCCTGTACCTCGCCGAGGTCTGCATGATCGGCCTCTTCGGCGCGTCCATCGCCCCGGGGCCCCTCGTCCTCATGGTCGTCTTCCTCGTCTTTACCATCCTCTTCCACATCTCCCTCAACTCGGCCCTCGACCCCTTGCTCTACAACCTCCCCCTAACCCTCCTCGCCGAGGAGGAATCCACCCGCCTGCTCCTCGACGCCGAAAAGGGCGACGCCGCCGGGCCCAGCAGCACCGACAAACCCCACGACCACCACGACCACCACGACCTCAACGGCGACGGCGTCGTCGACGCGACCGAGTCCGACGTCCACCACGCCCGCGAAGCCCGCAAGGCGACCGGCAGCGCCGGAAACTTCCTCACGCGCTTCCTCAAGCCGTGGCTCTTCGCCGACTACGCCACGCTGCGCAACCTGGTCCCGCGCGGGCTCGCCCTCGAGCCCTACTCGGACGCCGTCGCCGCCGACGCGTACCACCCGCCGTCAGTCACCAGCGGCACGCCGCTGCTGTGGATCCCGTCGGATGCCGCGGGCGTGTCGAAGCAGGAGGTGGCGCACACGGGCAAGGTGATTCCGATTACGGATGAGGGGTGCGAGTTGGATGAGAAGGGCAAGCTGGTGTGGGATCGCGAGGGGACGAGGCCGCCTGTTTGGGAGGAGAAGGTTTACTACTAGGGGTGGTAAACGGCATGGAGGATGGGTTTAACTTGGGGGGGGGGAGGGGGGGGCAGTGGTAGATAAGAATTTGGTGGAGGGAGGTGGGGTTGTATGGAGAGGGGAGAGACGGGGTGTCGAAAGAGAGTAAAGTGCATCATGGTAATGGGGTGATGGATGTCTATGGAAATGAAATTTGCGCTGATACCCGGATATGGAAGTAGGTTGATCAGGTTTGGGGTTGGATAACGTTCTCTCGACCCGAAAGAGGGTGGTTTTCTTGATATTACGATTACGTGGCTCGCTATAGAGCTGCTGCTACATCAACAAGCTGTCAAATACAGCAATTCACTTCTTCTCCAACCCTTTGCTTCCTGCCCTCGGTTCAAGTCCGTGCGTGACAGATGGTGGCCAAACAAATGGCGGCAACAAGACGAATTATACGCTGACATGCCCGCTCTCCGATAGAATGCCGACGGTTGAGGTCTGGTGTCGTAGGCTAGACCCCCTCGTTGGGATAAATAGTTCGAGCTCCGATGCCGTAACCTAGATCTCGTGGCTAACAGGTCGAGCGCGGTGAACCCCCATAACAAACGTGCCGTTTGCCGTTGCCGGGCCCGAGACACCAGCCGGCCTTGCCCACCTGTTGTCCTCCTTGATGAGGTCCGCTGCCTACCACACCACACCAGTCAGCACCACTCTCCTCGTCTCATCCCGCCCCTCTCCCAAGACACCGCCAGCCGAGGGTCGAGGAGGAAATCATAACATTGAACACGAAAAGAAGAAAAGAATAACATACCTTCTCCGCCACCGCGTAAACCGCCGCCTGCACGTGCGCCCCAACAACAAGCGGCATCACGCCCGCATCCACGACCCTCAGATTCCCCGTGCCATACACCACCAACCTGCTGCTCACCACCCCGCCCAGGTCAAACGGCATCATGGCCGTCGACCCGGACGCGTGGAACTCGGTCTGCACCCTTTCTTTCACAACCTCCATCATCATCGTCTCATCTTCTCCGCCGCCGTCCCATGGTGCCTGCGGGGCAGGCTCCAGCTCCCGCATCGCCGCCGTGGCGATCACCCGGCGGTTGAACCCCAGCCCCGTCACCAGTAGCTGACAGTCGGCCGGGTGCGAGCAGTAGCGCGGGTTGAGCGCCACGTTGCCCGCCAGCCCTGTCCCTGCTACTGCTACCCCGTTACTGGAGGTGGTGGATGAGAGGGGGGAGAGGAGATCGGCCGCCAAAGCGCGCACGATGCCCCTGCTGAGGGGGTGCTGCACCGAGATTGTGAGTGTGCCGAGCGAGTCGGCCATGAGCTCGAGCGCGCCGACCGAGGGGTGGGAGAGGAGGTTGGCGAGGAGGGTGAGCTGGGCTGTGTAGCCGCGGATGAGGGCGGGGTGGCGCGTTGTTGTTGTGGGGAGGTGTTGTAGGGAGTCTGGAAGGTTTATCTGGGAGGAGTTGGTGAGAAACGGGAGGGTGGTCGTGTTGGGAGGTAGGAGGTGGGTGAGGTGCGGGAAGGCGATGGTTGTTATTAGCGGGGTTGTCCAGGGGCCTGGCGGTGTCAATTCATGGGTCAGTCGGTGCCTACCCAGGGGGTTAGGGAGGGGGCGGGTTAGGGGGCTTGCCTGTGCGGTTGGAAAAGTACTCTTCCTTGGCTTGGGCGAGAGTGTCGCCCGTCAAGTTTCGGGTTGAGAAGAGGCCGGGCTTGGTGTCTGGGTGTGTTAGGACTGACTACCAAACATATCTGGGAGCTAGGGGGTGGCTCACAGTTGTAAAATGCCCCGACCATGGCGTGGTCCTGGAAGTTCTGCCCGACTCCCGGGAGATCGACTTTGACTGGGACTTTTAGTTCGTTCAAGAGATCCGCCGGGCCGATGCCGGACACTTGCAGAAGAGCTGGCGAGATGATGGCGCCGGCCGCGAGGATGACCTCTCTGTTGCAGAGCACTTGGCGGCGGGGGGACTCGGCAGATGTGGTATACTGCTTCTGTCAACACACACCCTGCGGGCGGTTCGTCGTGGCTCACCTCAACTCCATATGCTCGCACCAGACGACCAAAGGGCGGCGCGACAATGTTTGTGATAGTATTGGTTTCGACGAGGACGCGGGTGACGGTCTGCTGGACTGCCAGGTGCAGGTTTGGCCGGTGTATTACAGGGTCTAGGTACGCCCTCCTGCTGTCTATCCGCGACTGGTTGCTGGCCGACATGCTCGCCGGGGCGATCATGGCGCCCGCCGCAACGCCGGCGTTTGGGTCCGCGAGGAGGGGCACGCCCAGCTCGGAGAGGGCGCGGAGGAAGTTGGCTGGGCACTGTTAGTTTCCCTTCGTATGGCAAGAATAGCCCGATGGGGCGCATACTGGATTGGTTGTAGAGGAAGTTGGGATATGTGATCTCGAGAGGGCCGCTGGTCCCGTGGACGGACTGGTCGGGCCTGATATTGAGTGTTTTGGCGCGCCCGGAGGACACGTCGACCGAGAACTTCTCGCTCTGGAACGTGTTAGCGTGTGAGCTTCGTGGTTGTACTCTAGACGGACCTTCTTGAAGTAGGGGAGCATGTCTTCCCAGCCCCAGCCCGGGTTCCCAAGAGCCTGCCAGGCGTCGTAGTCGGCCCGGGCGCCCCGGGTCGTGACGATGCCGTTGAGAATGCTTCCCCCGCCGACCACATGGCCCTGGCCGTAGTCTCGCGTGTTGTTGTCGAGAAACTCCTGGGGCGTCGTCGTGAGGTTCCAGTTGTAGGCGGGAGGAAAGCCGTGGCCGATCAGGCCGGGGACGGTGACGATGTCTGAGGAGGAATCCCTGGGCATGTCTTAGTCATGGCGTTTGTTGGGGCTGATTAGGCTACCTACAACTCTCCAGCCTCGAGCACAAGAACTGTCACTGGTTGCTGTCAATACATGTATCTGCTTGTGAGTAGCAGCAAGGAAGAGCAAGGGCGACGAACCGTTCGCATCTTCGCTGAGCCGGTTGGCGACCACCAGGCCAGAAACTCCTCCGCCGACAACAATGTAGTCGTAAGATGACAGCAGCTTGTTGAGGTCGTCTGGAAGTATCAGGATACAGTCTGTCAGCTGCAGAAAAGTGAACAAGGACAGAAACACCGGAAGCAGTGCCAAAACCATGGTGGTTGTGCCTGAAAAGTCCAAAGATGGGAGATTGGATGGATAGCGACGGTAAATTCGTTTGAAGAAAGCAATAGGTTCGAAAAAAAAGGTGGTGTAGATAAGGTAGTCAAGACATGTCGCCCAGCTTGTCTCTAGGTAAACAACAGTAGGAGGTGGAGGGGAGAGAGAGTAAACAAACGCGACTCGCTGTGCGCGGGTTGGTTGGGACAGTGCAAATTTGTTTTAGACTAATATCTCTGAACGTAGAAGACCAGAGAAGGGGTCTAGGCTCCCATTGATGGCATCCTTTCATCCCTTCTCGTCTCGCTGCCACCCCCAAAACAGCCTCCAGTCTTCTCCATGTGTGACCGTGAGCTCCATGCCCCATAATTACCCAAACCCATTCTTGCCTTGGGTAAGGGTGTTGTCGGCGTTGGATGAGCCGAGTTTTGAAAACAGGAAAATGGCCTCAAGATGGGAAGCACGGGTCATTTAACGGCTTCAATCTTTTACGCTTGTTGATTATTTCCGCGGCTGTCTCCATGCCGACGATGAGTGCGCCCTCAACTTCCTTTCTCCTCGTCGTTGTCCAACACAGAAATGGCAAACAGCACCCTGGACTTGCGGCTACCCGAACAAACATGCCTGGCAGGCGTGGCACAGCATGTTACATCGCACAGATGTCCTCCGAATGCGTCGTCAACTGAGTTCCTAGTCACTACCTGGTAGCCAAGTCCGAATCCCTTGTCCACGGCCTAAGATAATAATACATGATTTTGAGTCCCACATAACGTATCTTATCAGCGAGTGTGCAATATCAGCGAGTGTGCAATATTTTTACCCCCTACTACAACTATCCTCAATTACAATACAATAACACTAGGAACCAACGATAATTACATCAGAAGCAGCTGAATCAGACGCTTTTACAACCTCCTGGCAAGTACGGGCATTATAGCCAGGCTTGCCGCACACACCACAGCACCGAACCTTTGTACGACCCCCCCCTACACCACTACCTTCTGGCTACATTTCTTGCACTCCCTCTCCACCTACCCCCTCCTGGCCTAGTACCTCCTGTGCACCCTATATAGTAAGTGACCCTCCAAGCTGTACACGTATTCTTTTAGCTCTCTGGCGCTTGCTTAGTACCTCGTTAGCCTTACGGAGCGAAGCGTTCTCTGACTGTAGGAGGGCCACCTGGTACATTATAGCTATAGTACTCTTGGTAAGCTGGTCTATAGTAGCTAATATCGAAGTTAGAGAGCTATTTTGATAGTTGGCAATACGAGTCTTAATAAGCGTTGACTACGAGTCAGCTTCTCGAGGGTTGTAGGGTATCTGGAAGACCTAAGGTTGGACAGTGCTAGGCTATGAGGTTAGGGGTATTAGTATATAAAGCCTTATATCTAGCTTGGAAAGTACTTTCTCTAGATCGTATAGTATAAGGCTAGACCCTACGAAGCCACCTTGGATATTCCTCTCTATTATAGAGGTAAAGAAGGCCTTACGGAAGCTATAGAGGAACTTGAGCTTACTAATATAGTTGATATATATCTATATCAAGTCCTTAACCTAGCGACTATATATCTGCTTCAACG
>MU854443.1:0-94619 GCA_033296685.1 Parachaetomium inaequale | reverse complement strand
GGTTGAGAGTGCGCCACTCGCTTATATGCGCCACTCGCTTATAAAGTACGTTAACATTGGCATTATACACGCCAAATGGGCCAGGCGCATACTATTTAATCCCAATGATATTTCCCTCTCTTGTTTTGTGGCATTTCGGCAGGCAATTAACAAAGGACTTCTTTTGATGCGAGGAAATGAATCACCTGCAAATGTGATGAGGACGGTAGACAAGATTGTCAAGTAAGCAAGTCTCACTCAGTATACAAATCCAGCCCACACCAGCACCCACCACTCCCTATCGAGTCAGCAGTGACAAGTCTACATATCCGATGCATCGACGTATTCCGCCCACGTAAATCTCGCCGCCGTCACGCTAACCTCACTCTTCAACAACACCTCCGCAGCGGCCCTCTGCTCCTGCGCGCCGGCCTCGATCGCCCGCGTCGCCGACACGTCCACGACTGTGACCTTATACTCGGCGATGACGGCCTCGATCTGGCACGTCTCTTCGTGCGCGCGCTTCGCCCGCGCCCGCAGCGTCCGCAGGATCTCCTGCTGCTTGGCCGACACGATCGCCGCCACCTTCTTGGACGCGTTGTCGGTGTACTTGGCGAGCTTCTCCTGCAGCTCCGGCATCCCGTCGTTGCGCGAGGTGCCCTTGGAGAGCTCGTAGCACAGCTCGACGCCGCCGATGATGTGGTCGCGGTGCACGATCGAGTACATGGTCGCAATGTCCTGGAGGAGCGAGAAGTAAGCCTTGAGTTGGAGGGTGGAGGTGTAGATGGCCGTCTTGTCGACCTCGTCGGCGCGGAGCACGCCCGAGCGCAGCGTGCGCTTGGCCGTCTTGCCGAGGAGCTTCTCGAAGTCGTTGGCGCGCGGCATGACGAGGACGTCGATGACGGTGGTGAGCATGATGAAGAAGCGCTCATGCGCCCGATCTGCACGATCAGGTCGGCGAGGACCTGGATGCAGTCCTGTAGCACCGACTTGATCTCGTCGAGCGTCTTGCCCGTCGAGGCGAGCTTCTGCAGTTTGGCCTGGATGGTCGCCATCGCTTTGGCCATGCGCTTCTGCTTGTCGACCGCATTCTGATACGCCGTCTCGGCGTTGTCGAGCGCGAGCTGTGCGATCTGCACCCCCTGCATCGCCGTGTTGAGCTGCGCCGTCTGCGCGGACAGGTCTGGAGGCGGGATCTGGACGTTGCCGAAGGGCATGGGCACGTTGGACGAGCCCGCGGATTTGGCCGACGCCGCCAGCTCGAGTATGTCATCGCGAGCCTTTGTGGCGCTGGCCTTCCATCTCTTTACCACGTCCTCCGCGGGGTCCTTGGCGGCCGAGAGCTCGTTCTGCTTACGGAGGTGCGCCTGGAGCTCCCCGGCCAGCTTGATCAGCGCATCGTACGCGGCAAGGAGCTTCTTGTTTGGCGCCGTGCAGGTCACGTCGATGTTGGCCTTCTGGCCCTTCACAATGCCGAGGATATAAGCCAGGCCTTGGGGCGCGTCGTCCTCATCGTCGGCTGCGGTGGTGGTCTCCTTCTTGGGGGGGTCTCCTCGAACTTGTCCCACTTGATGGTGCCCTTCTCGCCGCCTAGGCACTCGTAGAAGTGGTTGACCAGGTTCTGGATAGTCGCAGCCAAGGCGTACGCCGGGTCAGCAGCGGAAGGTGTTGTCTGCGCGTTAGGCTGGGCGGTCCCGGAAGTGGCCGTGCTCGACGCTGTGGCACCCGCCTGCCCAGCGGCCACGCCGGCCGTTATGGCCGCGGGGTTTTTCACCATAATCGCAGTGCTCATGATGCTGGGCAGAGCCTGCGCAAAGCTCGAGACGGCGGTTTGGAGGACTGTCGCCCAAGGGCCCGGGACCTTGTCGATCATGGTGTCGAGATTCTTTTGTTGCTTGTCCACGTTCTTTGCCGCCCGGGTGACCTGCTTCTTGACATCCTCGATCGCCAGGCCGGCGTGGGTCTCCTCGATCTTGGTCACAGCCCCATCGATCCGGGTCCTTTCGGCATTGATGGCCGTCAGCCCCTTTTGATTCTCGGTGACTGCGTGTAGCTCGCCAACCATCTTGCCCCATTTCCCGAACGCTTCGCGAATGTCAGTTGCGAGCTTCGCGCAGGTTCTGGCATCGCTGGCGAAGTCGTCTAGGGCGTCTTTGAAGTCCTCGTACTGATCTTCGCCGAGTGTGCAGGGTCCTAAGCGTCTAAACACCATGGGGATTCTTTCGTCCCCGATGCGCTTGCTCGTCAGCTGCAAGGCATCCATGTTCTGTCCGGCGACGGTGAAGGCATGCGCCCTCCGTTGTTGCACACTAAAAGGAGGCGCCGATGTCAGCGCTCTGTCACACTCTGACTCTTCTTCGTGTGTATAAGCGTCCAAGTACTTACCATCAACAAGACACGACCGGAGGGTTGGGCTGGGGACGTCTGTCATGTACTTAAAGCCACCCACTGGCTTGGAGTCGGCGAGCGAGATTTTTTCGGCCGTCGCGTTTGATGCCGCCAACCAGCATGAGCCCATCAACGACAGGGCGGTTGGCGCAGCACCCAGGAGTTCTCCCCAGTTGTGCTGGAAGAGGGTAGAGCCCTTGAGTTCGTCGACGAACCTGCTGGACAGCTTTCCATACTCGGCCTGGGTGGAAGCACTTTGGATTTGGTCGATGCGTTGGAGCGCGCCGGATGCCATCTTGGGCAGATACTTCAAGATAGGTGCTGTGAGAACAAAGGGGGGAGTAGACGCGATAGCTGAAGTGACGTTCACTCAACTTGACTCGTGAGCTGGTGCTGTGTAGTTGCTCCAGTGCCCAGGAGATTGTATGTACTTATACACGGCAAAGGGCTAGTTGCCAGAGTATCCCAATCACCATCGTCGATGTCCTGTTTGCTGAGGCGGTCCCGTCAAGGTCCCCTCTCTTTCCCCTCCTTTCCCCCTCTTTCTTCCTTCCTCTTCCCCTCTCCTTTGCCCCCCTCTCTTTCTGCGTCATTATTCTTGTTGTTTTTTCAACTTTCCCGCGGGATGCGCGCCTCCTAGCGCGTCCAGTCCAGTTGCGGCGAGCCCAACAAGCCCGCTGTGGCTGGCTGAGCCTTTGCTGAAGCAGTCAAGAGTTTCATTGCATCTTCGTGATAAGCCGATCACCTTAGTCCGTCCACTTGAAAGAGGTCGTAGTCGGGCTTTAGCCAAGTTAAAAAACGATTCAGCTCCAGCAAGGCCGCGGGGCCTCGGGAGGACATGCATGAGATGGTCCTATTACTGACGAATAACAATCTGGAGCTCGATCGATCGATCTGTCGCTGTGTGACTGAAGCTGCCATGCATGTTTCAGACGCAGAGCAGCCCAACTCAGCCGCCCGATGCCGATTTGGGGGTGGGTCAATATGCAAGAGGTCGAGGATCATCAAGTCCAGTTTTCTCTCTTACACAACAACGCGCAGAGGTCGATGGGGGGTGTCGGGGCCTTTCTGGCAGCTGTGTAAGTTCCTCATCAGCCGAGGGTGCAAATCACACCGAGACTCGAATATGAAAGAATAAATGACAGCCATCCCTTCCCGCCGCTGTTCATGTCCTCAGTTCCAATCCAGTTCCATCCCCTTATCACGTCTGCAACCAACCGTTTCAGTTGTATCACCAATTGTCTTGTTAGATACTTCTTCCAACATATCAGGCCAGAATGATATTGCCGATTTCCTGAGGGGCGCCGTCACCAGCGCGGGTGAGGGTTTCCTGAAGGCGGTCGCGCCCGTGATCGAGACGGCCATCGATGTGAGCAAAGATCTCATCGCGGAGAACTCACTCGACCTAGCCAAAGCCGTGGATCTCAGCGGCGCTTTCATCCCGAGTAGCCCACTCGCATTTGCCTCGGCTCTCCAGTTGGCCAAGACTCTCACGTCGGTTCTCGCTGATGACGACGATAAAAGTGTCCTTGAGACGATAGGTGCGTCAGATGCTTCTTCCTCTCCAGAAAAGTAGGCAGGCCCTTGCTAACTACCGGTTCACATGTCCAGAACGGTTGGAGAAGCAGGTTGCCCCGTTCACCCAGCAGGCCGAAAATGTTTTGCAGCAACTGGACACCATCATCAAAACGGGCGAGCAGCTAGAGAAAGAAACACACCAAAGGGTCCGCCAGGCGGCTATCTCGGCCTACCAGGCTCTTCAGGAGGCCGTGGAAAGTGCCCTCACCATCCAAAGGGGCAATGCCCGCATCCAGCGTGTCGACCCCACCGTCTCGACCAAGCTTGACGCGGCCGTGGCGAGCTTCAAGAAGCTGCACGAGGTCAGCAGCACCAACGCGTGGAAGCTCGGCAAGGACTCTGCTGCGCTCATGTCCTTCGGCGACAATACCAGGACCTTCAAGACCACGCTGTCGGAGGAGAGGCAAAGATTGAAGCAGCAACTCCGGAACAACAATGAAGCAAGACAACGGCACAAGCAGCACCTGGGCAGGCTGAAAGCAAGCCATGCAGATCACGACGCAAGACGGCGGGGCGCCATCCAGAAGCTGAACAACGGTTTGAATCAGTTTGCCTACATCTTCTCGCCGTCCAGCCGCGACGAACAGAAAGCCATCGAGACGGACGCCGAAAAGAACCTCAAGCAGAACGAATCCGCGCAAAAGGGGGTGGACAACAAGATCCGCGCCCTCTACATGCTCGACACGCTCATCGGGTGGGCGATGCGGGCGCTGGACGTGGTGACGGAAAGCGTGGCGCGCATCGCACAGGACTTCCAGGCCAAGTTCCAGCTCATCACCAACGCGCAGGAGAAGTCGAACAAGCTGTTTGCCGGGCTGCTGGGGCTGGTCAACAAGATCAACGTCACCGACTTCCGCACCACGCGGGACAACTCGCTGCGCGTCGTGCTGGACGTGTTGGGGCAGTACCATGAGCTCCGTACCGATCACGACTCGCTCGAGATTCCTGGGATTGGGGAGCGGAGGATCCATACTGCTATTGTTGATAAGCTGGGGAAGGAGGGTGTTGACCAGCTGCTGGAGCCGCCGAAGCCGGCTGATGACGGGGATGATACTATCAACTCTATGTAGGGGTGACTTGAATACAGGAGAGGTGGACAGTTATTACCTAGGTAGATTGATACGAGCTCTGATACCCTGATCCCGTGGGCACTCTATCGCGGGGTTTCCTCGGGTCTAGTCCGGAAAACCTGGTGGCAGGGGTTCAAAGTCGCACCATGCCTCATTTGCCATCAGCTTCAATGTTGTCATTTGATAATGGTCCTCTAGCTCAGCTCTACCTAGGTGTCCTTGCCGAACACACTTGGGCATGAATACATGACTGCATAGCAGTGTCGAGTACGGGTATCTTTATAGTGGCTGACATCGGTGTTGTTCCAACAAGATTTATGAATGGTGAGGGGTTTCAACATATGCCTGAAGGGCCAAGCAGCTTCCCACTGAACCAGCGGACGGCACTGGTCAAAGAGGAGTTCAGATGAGCTAAGCTCTGCGGGGAAACCCTAACGGGAAGGTCAGTAAACACCGAGAGCCGTGCCTCGGTCCTCAGGAGCGACTGATTGGTGGAATTTCACCCACCAGGACCCTGGACGTGTTCCGCGCCAATGCGAACGAACCCAGGGTAGCGTTGTCGTCATTGTGCAACTCGCATCGTACCGTCCCCTGGAGATGCACCAGAGGAACACCGGAATCTTCGATGGCCCGAGGAAGCACCGTTGCAATGCGGGGAACATGGGGATCAGCGACGAAGGTCCAGTCCAGAAGTAACGCTTTGCCTATATATACTTGTCTGTCCCTCTTCGGTTTCCACTTGCAAGTTACTGCTGGAGAACCTGAAGCCGAGCCACGATGTTGTCGAGCGAGTTCTGGAAGAGGCGCTCCCTGCGGGTGCGCGATAACCAGCGTACCAAGGCCGCAGAGCTGACGCTGCGTGAGTCTCTGTATCCCATCTGCCTGGTCACAATCCTCTTTTTTCTCTGGGGTTTTAGTTATGGCCTGCTCGATACCCTCAACAAGCACTTTCAGACCACGCTTGATATCGACAAGACGCGGTCCTCCGGGTTGCAGGCGGCTTACTTTGGGTGAGTCTCAACGGCCTGCTTCTAGCGATACCATCCCCACGCTGACATTATCAGGGCATATCCTCTCGCCTCCCTAGGGCACGCAGCGTGGATCCTGCGGCATTTTGGTTACCGCGCCGTTTTCATCTGGGGTTTGTTTTTGTACGGCCTCGGAGCGCTGCTCGCCATCCCGGCCATCATCCACCACTCGTTTGCCGGCTTCTGCGTCTGTATTTTCATCATTGGCAACGGCCTCGGCTCGCTCGAGACAGCCGCCAACCCGTACATCACCGGTCCGTCCTGCCTACCTACCCCTGACCTATTGCTTAATAAACTGACACGGTAACCGAACCCCAGTCTGCGGCCCCCCCAAATTCTCCGAGATCCGCATCAACACCGCCCAAGCCTTCAACGGCATCGGCACCGTCATAGCCCCCGTACTAGGCTCGTACGTCTTCTTCGACTTTGACGAGCAGACGGCCCTGCGCAACGTGCAGTGGGTGTACCTGGCCATCGCCTGCTTCGTCTACATCCTGGCCGCCGTCTTCTTCTTCTCCACCATCCCCGAGATCACCGACGCCGACATGGCCTTCCAGGCCGCCGAGACGCACGCCGAAGCCGAGGACAAGCCCTTCCGCAAGCAGTACCGCCTGTTCCATGCCGCGTTTGCGCAGTTTTGCTATACCGGCTCGCAGGTCGCCATTGCCGGGTATTTTATTAATTATGTGACCGAGACGAGGGCCGACACGAGCGCGTCGCTGGGGAGCAAGTTCCTGGCCGGCTCGCAGGCTGGGTTTGCGATCGGCCGGTTTGGGGGCGCCGCGCTGATGCATTTTGTCAAGCCGCGGTTGGTGTTTGGCGTGTTTATGACCATGTGTATCGTGTTTATTGCGCCGGCCATCACGCAGCACGGGGACGTGGGCATGAGCATGTTGTTTGTGGTCATGCTGTTTGAGTCCATCTGTTTCCCGACCATTGTGGCGCTGGGGATGCGCGGGCTGGGGAGGCATACCAAGAGGGGGTCTGGCTGGATTGTGGGCGGTGTGCTGGGCGGTGCTTGTGTGCCGCCCCTGATGGGAGCTGTCGCGGATGCGCGTGGGACGGGCTTCGCGATGGTTGTGCCGCTTTGTTTCTTCGTCGCGGCGTGGACGTATGCGTTGGCCGTCAACTTTGTGCCGGCCTACCGGGATACCGTGGACGCGTTCTCCACCACCGAGGTGGGGGTAAGGGACAGGCAGGATGTCGTGATGGGGGATGAGTCCGGGGACATGGGAGCTGTGGGCGACGAGAAGCCTGGAGTGGTCAACTCGGAGAGGGTTTGACCTGTTTGGAGGAGGTGGGATGTGAAGGTGATAACGCTATGGCAAGCACTTGGGCAAGGGGAAGTCGAGAATACTAAATCTTTTACCAAGAGTAGTCCTATCGGCAATGATGGCGAAGTGCTGGTAGAGTTGCCTGCTCAACAAGGATGCTCCAGACTAGTACTACATGGACCATGTACACCGTCCCGCAATGGCAGGATTTCCAACATAAACCCGCTCATCCGTTCTGTGCAGTGTTGGCTGGAACAGATATCTATTTCCCAAAGGCATTTCAAACCTATGCCCGCCTGCCGTCTACCCGTACTTCGAGTGCGGTGTTGCTACTTAAAACTCAAGAATTGGTTTGATGACCTGGTTTGTTAGTCACTGCTTGACATGGGTAACAGGGATGGGCCTTACCGTGCCATCTTTCATGTCTGAAATGGCCTTCTTGAGGTCTGCCACCGGATAGACCTTGCTGATTTTCTCAACCGGAAACTTGCCTTGTTTATGGAGGTCGATCAGCTTGGGAATAAACTGTTGGCCGTTAGCTGACACAGACTTGGGGAGAAAGGAATGGCTACAACCTCGGGAGGATGGGAATCTCCCTCAGCAACGCTAATCCAAGTCTTCTTGCCGGCAAAGAAGGCCCCAACGTTCACGCTGATATTGTCTCCCCTCGGCGGCGCACCCACTGACGCTGCTGTCCCGCCATACGCTAAACAGTCAAGCATCTTTTCGATAACCGAGGCTACTCCAGTGGTGTCGATGGCAAAGTCCACCCCGTTTCCCCCGGTTACTTTATTGATCTCGTTCACGACGCTGCCCTGGATCTTGGCCGAGTTGATCGTGTGAGTCGCCCCAAGCTCCTTTGCCAGCGCCAGTTTCTGCTCCACAATATCAATAGCAATAATATGCCTGGCTGGAACAGTCGCGGCAGTCATTATCGCCGCAAACCCGACGCTTCCGGCGCCGAACACGGCCACCGTCTGGTCCGCCTTCGGCTTCATGATGTTGAGAATGGTCCCCGCCCCGGTCTGGTAGCCACAGCCCATCGGAGAGTAGATCGCCATGTCCTCGGGATACGGACACTTGACCACGCAGTGCTCGTGGACGGCCGAGATCCGGGAGAAGGAGGACTGGCCAAAGAACTGGCTCCTCACGGGCCGGCCGTCTGCGAGCTTCGCGGGGGTGGTCCCGTCGGACCGCCGGATGCCGGTCAGGTTGAGGGATGGAAAGTCGGTGCATCTGCTGAACTGGTCGTCTCGGCAGTAGCTGCATTCTCCGCAGGCGGAGAAGGAGAGCAGGACGCAGTCGCCGACTTGGAGGGATTTGTCTTTGACTTCTGAACCGATGGCCCGGACAATCCCTGCGCCTTCGTGCCCGGCAATGGCTGGGAATTTCATCAAGGGGCCGAGAGCGCCCTGCTGGAGCCAAAAGTCCTGGAATTGGCGGGAGTCAGCGGTGCTGGTTATAGTAGTAGTAGTTGAGTGCACCCCCTGGGTTCTCGCCGAACACATACCGTGTGGCAGACGCCCGAGTACTTCATATTAACCAGAATCTCGTCCGGCCTCAGGTCTTGTATCACAATCGGCGTCATCTCGAAGTCAGCCCCCGGCGCGTGCACCACGAGGGCTTCGGTCTCGAGAGGAAGTTGCATGTTGAGTTAGCCTGAGGGCTCGGAACGGTTTGCGTGCCGAGTGAATGATCTTGAGTGAAGAGATAGTGGGACAAAGCTTATTGCTTGATTGAAATATCGCAGGCGACCAGATCCAGTATGGGCCAACGGCATTTGCCAGGAAGAAGTTCTCCGTGTGATGTTTGTTCAGCAGCAGAACGTTGATCCCCACATGCTCGAGTCTTGCCCCTGGTTATATTGCGTTACCCCGCAAAATTATATTTTGGCTTCACTTGAGTCAGAAATGGCATTATGAGCTACAGTACGAGACATCAGAGTTGTGGTTCGTAATCTTGTGTCCCGACGCTAGCTGCCAGTTTGCACAATCCTCTGCTTTGGAACGTTCATTGCAGGACTACATGTACCGGTCACTTCAAACGTGTTGTCTCTGACTTACGGTTACCGTTTTCCGCTTTTCCCAATAATAGCCCCTAGGGAGTTTGAACTAACCAGGCCGTAATTATTTCCCGGAAGCGTGCTGCGTCTTGCCACCGTTGCATAGTTATTCGAGCTGTCTGTCTCCTGTGGTATGGGTAGAGAACGGGGGGAATATTAGCCAAACCTTCTACTTTCAGCGTAAGCGGATCAGTGTTCTAATCTCATAATCGACATCGACCCGGGTATGAGAGAGTTTGACAGACTAAAGTACCCGAGACATACAGGATGGGCCACAGATAACTCAACAGATGGGTTCTTGCATGCAGATGACTCAGTTAACGGCCATCTAGATCAGCTATGCAGCTATCCTCGGACCAAGACAACTCGTGATACAGTGATACTCTTTTGTAGATAATCAACGTGCGACGGTTTCCTTGTTGCGCGTGATACTTGGTAGTTCATATGCTCATGTTCCACCAGTGCTGCCCGCCCGACGTCACCCAGGGGCCTTCTCGGGCCGCCGGGGCTCGGCTTGAAGGGGGATTCGGTTTACACATCGGCCCGAGAACAGACGGCAAATCCAGGCTTTTGCCAGTACCCAGGACGTGTTGGCACCGATCATGTCTCTGGGGTGGTAGGCCCACGATCACGCGGTTGGCAATAGCGTCCTGTTTGTTACATCGAGAGAGTTGAGCAAGGCCATCGAGGAAACTCAATACTGAGTGCAAGCTGAGCAATGATGATACTCCATCCAAGATTTAACACACTGTGAGCGCCGTTCGGGCGAGTCCCCTTAGAATAGGGGCATTAAAGGTTTCAAATGTTGTGGTACACAAATTCAGGGGAACGAGTAGAACTGAAGCAGGGGGAGGTACTTCACCACAACAAGGTTTCTGTGCTAAATAAGAAGATCCGTGAGCACCTTGCCACCGAAAACCCGGTGAGCACAACAGCTTGCCTGGAAGCTACTGAAGGGCACCGGCGCCCACGTTCAGGGGCAATCAGTGTCAGGAGGGACCATGCCCCCTTCCCTGTTCCTAGGCCTAGCTAGCTACCTGAATAGCCCTTGTGAATGACGGAAACTGCTCGGATAACGAGATTCCGAGTCTCGACCCCGGGGGCCTGCCAGCACCGAAGACGCAAACGCACCGCACCACTCGGGCAAAATTTCGATTCACCTCTAGTATGTAAGCGAATCGACAGCGGAGAATGCTTACCTGATACAGTGGTCTCGATAATGAGACAATCAGCCCACAATGCACCCTCCTGTAAGCGCCGCTCGGGAGAGTTTGGGGTAACCCGGTGATCTGGGGAGACCTCACCATCAAGTCTTGATAAAATGGGGCTTTGTATCAGTCCAGTTACCTACAAGGCGAATCTGCGTATGGGTTTAGGCTGCAGAAGGGGAATAACACCAGGCGGTGTGGAAAGATACACGTAGCAAATCTGAATCTAGACTCAGCTCGCTGTGTACTGCATCATGAGACATGGCGGAAAGTTATCAAAGCATAACACAGGTGCTTCTTCCGAGGACGCCGGGATTTGTCCACACCATCGTCGGACATCAGCCCCCTACTGACAAGGCCTCCAAGTGTCCCGCACAAATCGATCTGACTCAGACATGGCCGCACCGTGTCCCGTTCCACCGGTGGCTTGCTTCCAGTCACACTTGGGGTTGGAGTCCAGAATCCGGTACGACGAGAGGGAATGGATCGCAATCACATCACAACTGAACGAACTGATGGTAGATTCCAGCGGTCTAGAATACGATCTCGCTCAAAACGTGATTAAGTACAGTTGCTAGATTTCCATCAACGAGCCCTTAATGCGTAATTCTCTGCCGGAGATGCCAAATGTACTCGGCGCGAGATCAGTAAGACGGCTGAAAGAGATCGGGGAAGAACCTGATATGAAAGGATAATGAACGCTGACATCTGCCGTAATGTCCCCATATCAACCAACTCCCCTGGCTAGTAGCAAGCAGTCAGCACCCTCACAGTTTACCCCCTTTCTAAAACCACCGCTTTCTCAGCCAGTCGGTACCCGCTTACACCCTCAACTCACCCATTACCGAATGATACCCCTCCAACACCTGCCTCCCCCTCTCCTCGCTCCTCACCTTAACGCTAATCTGATACGGACTCGGCTCCAAAATAACATGGCTATTCGTCGCCTGCGTGTCAATAGGCACCTGCTCGCCCGTGCGCGGGCAGATCTTCGGGCCGAGGTCGAACGCCCACAGGGTCGCGGCCGCAAAGACAAAGGTCTCGTCGTCGACGATGTTTTGGCCCAGGCAGGTGCGCCGGCCCCAGCCGAACGTGTGCATCGCCTGGCCCTCGCGGAAGTTGGGGTAGCGTGAGAGGGGCGCCTGGTAGGTTGGCCAGCTGGGCTCGAGCCAGCGCTCTGGGCGGAAGGAGTCGCCGTCGGGGTATTTGGAGGGGACGCGGTTGAGGGACCTGTGGGGGTGGGGGTTAGCGGGTGGGTTGTGTGTGTGACAGTGGTGAGATGGGGGAGGGGGAAAGGGGGCTTACCATTCGCAGGCGAGGACGATGGTGCCCTTCTTGATCTTGACGCCGCGGAACTCATCGTCGCGTTCTGCTTGATGGGGGACGCCTGGGAAATGGACTGTCAGTGCCGCAACACTCGATGTGGTTTTATGTAACCAGACGTGAACTCACCCAACGGCACGCCCGACCGCCACCGCACCGTCTCCTTCATGCACGCCCTGACCGTCGGGAGGTCGGCAAAGTCTTGCATCGTCGGCATGCGGTCACCACACACGCGGTCAATCTCGGCCTGCGCCTTCTTCTGCCACTCCGGGTGCAGCGCCATGGCCATGAGGAAGAACTTGAGCGGCCCGCTGATGGTGACAACACCAACCAGATTCAGAAACCCAATCATGCAGCTCGCAAACACTTCCTGCTCCTCGGGCTGGTCGAGCCCCTCGTTGCCCTCCTTGCGCAGCTGCTCAAAGTACCGGAACGCCCATGTATCACCCGGCAGCTCGCCCCTCTTCATCCTGTCCTTAGCCAACCGAAAGTTATTCAGCCACCAGGCGCGCTGGTCGCGCTCGCGGCGCACCTCGAAGTTGTACCACGGATTAACAAAACCGGGCAGGTACCACAGCGGCGTGAGGGTGTTGGGCAGCGGGCCCGACACGCTCATGCAGTGCAGCGTCTGGTCGGCGCTGTCGCCGTTGGCGCGCCCCTGCGTCGCGTCGTCCCAGGCGAGCCGCGACATGACGCGCCCACAGTACTCGCGCGTGTAGTCGAGGAAGCGCGCCGGGTCGAGGAGTAACAAACCCAGGTACCGCTTCATCTCGCGCTCGACGTGCCCGTAGAAGTGGTGCTTGTACGCCTCGGCCATGGCCGCGTGCGCCCACTTGCGCTGGGTTTTCCAGGTGTCTGGGTGGTGTAAGTGACCGACTTTTGGTGGCAAGGAAAAAGAATAAGAGCGGGATCTTACCATGCCGGTCCATCAGCGCAGAGTACGCCGGCCCCTCCTTGTGCCGGATGAGGGTGCGGATCTGCGGCCGGCCCGAGTAGATGTGGCCGCGCTTGACCAGCAGCTCCTCGGCGATCTTCTCGTCGGAGATGATGATGAAGGGCTGGTTCAGCGCCCTGGTGTAGTAGATGGGTCCATGCTCGTCGGCCCATTCCTTGAACTTGAGCCAGAGCGAGAATCGCGGTAGGTCGTGGACACGGCCCACGATGGGGAACAGCTGGGGACCCGGGAACCTGGCCTTGGATCCGACGCTCTTTTTCCACGAGAGAATCTGCCTGATGGCTGAGAATAAGAGGCTCGGGATGGCCAGGTAGAGCAGGACCAGCGCGAGGCCCTCCATCTTGGCGGTCCAGGGGAAGGGAATCAGGGGCGGAAAAGTCACCTGAGGATGGTTGACGGAGTAGATAGGCAGGCAGATGGGGGGAGGGGGGGTTTTGACCGGGCCGCGAGGGTACTAATAGGAGTCGCCATCTGCTAATGATCCCATAAATAGGGAAGTCCGAGGCATCCCATATCAGTACGATGTGCGTGACCGGGGTCATACCTGTCTCACCAGACGCCTCCTTCCGGTATCCGGAGGCCGGCCCTGGCTCGCGGTGGGGGAGTCAGTGCCCGAATAACCAAACTTCTCAGGTTGCCACCCGGAGCACGTTGTACATGGTTTGGATCTCAGGCGGAAGGGCCATGTTTCCTCGGGCCAGCAGCCAACCATGCACGAGGCGGCGTCGTCTGCTGGGACTCGACGTGGAGAGAGTCCGGAAGGGCGGGTCCTTGGCCAGGTTGGCAAAGAGAAGGGGGTGGGCGGGGGTGTGTATCCTGGTTTGTGGGAATCCGTGGCTGAAAGAGGCATGCGGTTCTGCTGCGCTTCTAATCTCGTCATGGTCGGTACGAGTAGTCATTTGCCAGAGTGCCCGAGGCGGCGATGGTGTTCAGCCTATAGTGCGCCAGCAGCGAGATGCTGTGTAGCCCGCCTCCAGCGTCCGCCACGGAGCTACCGAGTGACCAGTTTCCTGATACCAACCGGGAGTTTACGATATCGGGCTTCCTTGCCCTGCAAGGTACTATCCATCTGGCCCGCCCAGGGGTGACGTCCCGCTCCCCACAGTGCAATGCGGCCTCAACCCGGGTTTCCCTCCCGTTCAAGACGGAAAGGCCCCCATGATGTCAACCGCTACTTTCCTGGTCTGCCCGTTTCGGTTAGCCGTGGCTCGAATACCCGGCAAGGCTATTCGAGGGTCTGGTCTCAGGCTTGACGCCACAAAGCTGCCCGTCAAGTCGCTGCGGTGCTCATGTTTTGGCTGCAACTGGCCGAGTTCGCCTGTGCGACGACAGCACAGCGGCAGAGTGCGCTGAATTATCCCGTTCCCGCACAAGCCATGTCTCACGGCAGGGACGAGAACCGACAAGGGGGTAATCTGTGGACATTGGGTTGGGGATGTCCGAACTCGAAGTGCTGTGGCCGCTGACAAGTGAATGAAGTCCCACACGCCGGGTTCAGCCCGTTAAGAAGCGAGCGAGATGCGTGATTGACATCGCTGGTTGCATGGCCGAGGTGGGCGTCACAACCACGGCCTTGGAACGAGTAAAGCTCCGAAATTAATAGCGCTTTCAGGGCGTTTTTGTAGGCGGACTCGGTTGAGGCCCAGGATCCTTCTAACTCGGATCAGAACCGCGGGCTCCGGGCCCGAAGCAAATGACTGCCGGGTGATAGCGGTGATGCGTGCAGTCGGCTTGGTCGATCGTCAGCCGGCTTTGTCCCCAGCCGCGGTGAGCAGGAGCGGTGTTCTGTGGGGACCGCTCTGGAGCGTTGTGAGACCATGGCCATGCACGGGACCTTGATGGCTGCCGTTTGTTGAGATGGAAGGGTACGATACATATCAGCTTGCACGGCTGGGTCACTTGGCGGATGGCCCCGAGTCCTCGGTCTGAGCAAGGAAACACGTGTTACAGATGCATCTTGATTCAGTAGCGATCCCGCACACATTCGAAGTGGGTGTGCAGTCTCCCAGGAGAAGCAAGACTTGCTTTGCCGCCATGAGGTTCTTGGCTGACTCTACCTTCCCGTGGAATCCACATGACAGAGACGGGCGGGTTAGATGGTGGCGCTGGCGGCTGCATTTGCACAACAAGAGCAGGGTGCAACTCGACTGAAGCCATGCCGGTAAACCCGACACAAGGCAGGGACAGTGTGCAGAACCCAGCCGCGTTGCTGTGCGGCGTGCGCAGCTTGAGGAGACACATGGAGCAAAAAGCGTCCAGGGTGTCAGCTAACGCCTAGGCCCAGAGGTTCAAGGGAAGCAGGAGTTCCAGGTCAATGACTGGGCATCGATCGGCATCATGGGCGAGCAGTCGCGAAAGGCGAGATGAATGGTGACACCACATTCCCTCGGAAGTCGGGACCGAAAAAAGCATTGAAGCCGAGGCGTCCCCAAACCTCAGCTTTGGAAGAGGGTCGGCGGCTGGAGTTGATTCGCCCTCAGGCCTCGACCCGGCGCCTCCTTGGCCACAATTCGTGGGCTGAGGCTTGGGGAGATCCGACGCACAACTGGCGGGTGAAGCGTATATGTATGTCTGCGTTGGCCGGGCATGACGTTGGGTCAACCCGAGGACGATCAAGGGTCGCCGGTCGAGGCGGGAAGGCCGGTATCGCGGAATCGGCGTCGGCGGGTGCCAAGCCGGCCGAGGGTTGCCGCATAGATGCAAGTTTCACGACCGACGGGCCGGACGAAGGGGCCGCTCGTTGAGGGTCGGCGGTCGCCCGCAAAAGCTGGCGGCGGTCGCTGTCGAGGCTGAAAATATGCAGAAATTCGGGAAGCTCGCTGGGCATCCGACGCATGCACCCGCCGAAGCTAAGGTGCTGGCCACTACCTATTGGTGCCGGATGCAGGTGGTTGCTTGCCGGTCGACTCCATGGGGGGGGGAAATAAAGCGTTGCAGAGGTGCAGCGGTATGTTGTTCTTTTCAGATCGACTCCAGGTATGAGCAGGGATGCCCTGGGCTCCCGCTCCTTGCCGAGAAACAAAAGTCTCAGAAGCCCATGACATATGCGACCACGCGTTGCGCTGGTGTTGACAGGTATTTGATTATCCCATGATTGTCGACTCCGGGTGTTGTCTTGGTAATAAAATGTGTCAGATACTCGAAGGATGAGGGAAGTGGGTTGCATGCGCCTTCAAATGCTCTGCCTTTTGCCAGTGTTGGCAAGGCGGCGTGATGTGGGGTTCAATTCACTGCATCGCCTGCCTGACCAGCTCCGGGGCGGAATTTATTACGGGCAAAATACGAGTAAAGGTTAGGTATTTCAGCACCTGCGGCTCAGCTCCATCAAACTCAAGCTCAGAACCACCTCATGCGTCTTATCTTAAAACTGACCAAAACAACCATCTCACCCCCGTTGTCTTTAGGTCGGTGCGTGATGATCATCACGGTCGAGAGGTGAATTTTTCATGCCTTGGGCTGCCATTGTTTTGGCAAGATGCCACCCTGTAACTACCTATCCCGAAACTGTCTGGCTTCGAGTATCCACAGCCCCCGCCCAGGCTGTTCGTCGCTTACGAAGCACCCCGTTGCTTACCATGGAATTGTCATTGATTGAGGAGGATGAACATCAGGCGGCGGGGGAAAGGAACAAAGACAGCACCTAGTGCTGCATCGGTCTGAGCCAGTAGTATACTAAAACCAACACCGAAACTGTATAAAGCTTCAAGCAGCGCTCCGTCTTTGACCAGAATTACCTCACCTTGACCCTTCAAGACCAAGAGATTACTGCTCACCGTCACAACCAGCCCAAAACTCACACACCTGACGACTTCCCAAACAGTCAACGCCACAAACCATAGCCGAAATGGCCAGCAACAAGATCATCACCGTCTTCGGAGCCACGGGCGCGCAGGGAGGTGCCGTGGCCGACGTCTTCCTTCACGATCCCAAGCTCAAGTCGGACTGGACCGTCCGCGCCGTCACCCGCAACACCAGCTCCGAGTCTGCCAAGAAGCTCCAAAGTCAGGGCGCTGAAGTTGTTGCTGTAAGTAGTTTGCTGCTAAACCATTGTTATGGTTTCCAGAGAATGATTTACTGACTCGCAAAACCTTGACAGGCCGACATGAATGACAAGGCGACGTTGCTGAAGGCCATTGAAGGTGCTTCCGCCGTCTACGCTGTCACGAACTACTGGGAGAAGGCGGACCACGAGCTGGAGATCAGACAAGGCAAAGCCCTGGTTGATGCCGCAAAGGAGGCGGGCGTCCATCACTTCATATGGAGTTCCCTCGTCAACGTCACCAAGCGTAGGTCGTCACCGACGCGCTCAACCATGCCGAACGAAGTATTGAATGCTAACCAAACACACAGTCACCAAGGGCAAGCTGCCTCACGTCTACCACTTTGACAGCAAGGCCGCAGTGGAGGAGTACGCGCGCAGCGTCGGCATCCCCGCCACCTTCTTCATGCCGGGCTTCTACATGTCCAACATCCCCGGCGGCTCGCTGCGGCCGGACCCGTCCAACGGCGACGCGTGGACATTCAGCCTGCCCGTCCCGGCATCCGCGCGGATTCCCCTATTCGACCCGGCCGACACGGGCAAGTACGTCAAGGCGGCGGTGCTGCACCGCGACGAGGTGCTAGGCAAGCGGATCCTCGGCGCCACGGCGTACGTCACGGGCGCAGAGATTGTCGAGGGTTTCAAGAAGGTGTTTCCGGAGGCTGGCGAGCGGGCGAGCTACCGCCAGTTGCCCGAGGCCGAGTACAAGGGTGCGTTGCTGGCCAAGGGCATGCCGAACTTGATCGCCCAGGAGCTGTTGGAGAACATGCTTCTGCTGGACCAGTTTGGGTATTACGGCGGGGCGAGTCTCGACGAGACGCACGCGCTTGTGGAGGACGAGTTGACCACCTGGGAGGAGCATGTCAGGAAGTCTACCAAGTGGCCGGCGGAGCTGAGATAGGGGACGACACATGCCTGCCTCCTTCATTGAGGGGGGCCTAATAATAAATCCAGCCTTCTTCTATTTCCTGTGCTTGCCACGGAATAAGCATGTCGGTACACGGCAACAGGGCAGAATGGCCGGGTTGGTTTTTGCAGGTGCTACATGTACCTAAAGCTGCAGCATCATGAATCGCGTCGGAATCACTGTCGAGCCACCGTATCAATGCGAGTCTGCGAGATATAAAACGGGGGGTGCTTCGAGCATGTTGTCCATGTACACCATTCCTCCTTACTTGCCATCGGCGATATCTACCATGTACCGTTTCTCAGTCGAGGTACTCAGCATGTGTATCGAGGAGAAGAGAATCAGATGAAGCAAGTCGACGAATAGCTGTCCCGCATGCTTGGGGAAGAGCGTTGACCCAGACAATACTCTTATTACCGTTGTTGTCACTGCTCCGATTGAGCCGCATCAGTGCATCCACCGAGTTTTAATAGAGAGGAAAGGAAGCCGACGGGACAGGCAGTAAAGGATGCCCTGCAACAACCTAGATATGTGGGCCGCCTTGATGTGGGGTTCAATTGGTTGCCGTGGTGCTGCGGGCCGACATGCCCCGCCAAACAATCGTCCCATCCTTTGGTTCTTCAGCGGCCGGTGCCTGATGACATCAGTTGAGCCCCGAACGCCACCAAAGGCTCTACGGACTTGAGGGCATTCCCAGACACACGCTGTGGTGCGCGGCTGCAGATTTCAAGATGACGACGTGAGTACCCAAACAAACAGCAGGCAACACCGTACACAGGCAATTCCCTCCCCCCACCTCCCCGCTGACCATGACGGCGGCAGGTCCAACATCCTGTCGCTCCCCTTCCGGAAGTCGACGCAGCTCTCGCTCGCGTCGTCGATCCGCCAGTACATCTCCAAGAAGTACGACCAGCACCCCGACATGTTCCGCCACGACCTCGACGTCATCGACTCGCTGCGCCGCGACGCCGTCAACTCGCGCGACGCCCACCCCAGCGGCATCAAGAAGCTGCAGGCCTACGCGGGGCAGCTGGTGTGGATGAATGGGAAATTCCCCATCGATGTAGACACTCTTACTCTTCATTCGCGGTGGGCAGGCTGACAGAATCACTCGGACAGATCGGCGTCGACTTCACCTGGTACCCCGCCCTCGGCTACCACACCGAGCACCCCCTCGTCCAGAACAACCTCAAGTACGAGCTCATGAATATCCTCTACAACCTGGCCGCGCTTTACTCGCAGCTCGCCATGGCCTCCAACCGCGGCAACACCGAGGGCCTCAAGACGGCAGCCAGCTACTTCTCGCAAGCCGCCGGCGTGCTGAAGCACATCAAGACCGAAGTCCTCCCCGAGCTGCGCATGGCCAACCCTCCCGACGACATGGACGAGGCGACACTCGAGTCCCTGACCGAGCTGTTTTTGGCCCAGAGCCAGGAGTGCTTCTGGCAAAAGGCCGTGATGGACGGCTACAAGGACGGCTCCATCGCCAAGCTGGCCGCCCGCGTGTCCGACCTCTACAACCTGGCCGGCGAGGCCGCCATGCGCAGCGAGGCCATCAGCTCGGCCTGGATCCACCACATGAGCGCCAAGCACCACCACTTCGCCGCCGCCGCCCAGTACCGCGCTGCCTGCGACTGCTTGGAGAAGAAGAGGTATGGCGAGGAGGTGGCGCGCCTGGCCGATGCCGTCGCGTGCGTCAACGAGGGGCTGAGAGAGTGCAAGGGCGGGTACATCAATAAGGCCGTGGTCGATGATCTGCAGGGTCTCAAGAGGCGGGTCGAGGATGACTTGAAACGGGCCGAGAAGGACAACGACATCATCTACCTCCGTGAGTGCTCCGCACGACTCCTTGCCTAGCAAAATCCTGACTGTCGGCAGAGATCGTTCCGCCAAAACCAGAACTGAAGATTCTTGAGCGCGCCAACATGGCCGTAGCTCGTGTTCCGCCACAGGTTGCCAACCCGTACGAGTACTTGGGAGACCACGCCGAGTTTGGGCCCGCCCTGTTTACCAAGCTGGTCCCCTTCTCCGTCCATGTGGCCGTTTCCATTTACGAAGAGCGGCGGGACCGGCTTGTCAACAACAACATTGTCGCCGAACTCGAGACAATGACGGACCAACTGCACGAGATCCTCTCCAGCCTGAACCTCCCCGGCTCCCTGCAGGCGCTGGAGAAGCCGCTGGGGCTGCCCGGCACGCTCGTCCAACACGCTGACGAAATCCGCCAGGCCGACGCCCTCAACCGTCTTCAGCGGGGGCTCACAGATATCGAGAAGCTCTGCGCCAGCGACAAGATGATCTTTGACGAGGGCAAGGCGCTGCTGGCGGCCGAGGAGGAGGAGGACGGGAATCTGCGGCTGAAACATGGCACGCAGCGCTGGGCGCGGCCAGAGTCTCGGGTCGAACCGAGCCGCGACGGCGGGGCCAGGTTGTGGAACCAGGCGGCCGAGATCGACGGTTACTTTGCATCCAGCACCTCTAGCGACGCGGTCGTGCGCGAGAAGTTCGCTGCTGTCAAGGATACACTGGCCATCCTCGCCGGGCCGGACCGGGGAATCATGGATTACATCCCCAACAGCAGGAAAACCGAGATCCCCGAGCTCCTCAAACCAGCCATAGGAAGGCTGAGAGGGGTCTACAACGACATCCTGCGCCTCGAGTCGAGGAGGAGGAAACGCGTCGAGTCCCTCCGAGGTAGGAGCCGAGCCGACGACATCAAGGGGGACATCCTCGGGGAAGCCGCGCGTCTGGAGCGGACATACCCCAACACGCCTATTGTGCCGGCGCATTTCGAAGAGTTTTTTGACAAACGTCTGGATAGCATGTACGAGCCCGAGCTCGAGGCGTTGGACAAGGAGCGCGCGGATCAGGAGAAGGCGGTCGCGGATCTCCAGCGCGCCAACCGTGAGTTTGAGGCGCAGAAGAGGAGCATCGGCGAGAAGGGCAGCCACGACCGGGAGAAGGCGCTGCAGCGGCTGGACAATGCCTACTACAAGTACAAGGAGATTGTGAGCAACGTGGAGGTCGGGAGGAAGTTCTACAACGACCTCGGCCGGATCGTCGAGGGGTTCCGGAACCAGGCGCGCCAGTGGGTCAACGAGCGGCGGAAGGAGTCGCGTGCCCTGGAAGAGTAAGTCAACTAACCGCCTGTTCCACCGCCGAAATTGACACTGACGTCTCCCAGCGAAATATCAATGCCGCCCCTCTCGTCCCTCTCGCTCAACCCTGCCCCGCCACCACCGGCACAATCCTACCAAACACCAAACCCGGCATCCTACTACACACAACAGCCCCAGCCACCACAGCCGCAGCCCCCCCGACAGAGCATCCACGCGCACGCGCCGCCACCAGTCGAGGCCCAGATTCAGAGCTGGGCCGACAACGTCCAGCAGCAGCAGCCCCGCCCAATGCCGCCGCCCGCCGCGCCCGTCGCCAGCATGCAGGGCGCGTGGGCGCCAGAGATGGGAATAAGGTTCTCTGGAGGGGCGCCTGCTGCTGCTGTTGCTGCTGGGGGGAGTGGTAATAATAATGCCCAAGGCCAGGGGGGGAGGCAGGGGGGTGCTGGGAAGCCGCCTGTGAGGGGGACGTGGGAGCCGAATGCGGGGATTCGGTTTGGTTAGATTGTTGGTAGTAGAGGGGTTGGGAGGTGTTGGGAGGGAAGGGATGGGATGTGTATATTGGCCGGAGTTGCAGAGAACTGAGTGAAGTACTTGTGCTGGAAACGGGCACCTTACTTCATGGGAATCAGTCAATACGACCCCAACTTAACTTTCATATGAGTGGCATATAAATTCAGATAGAGCGGCATCGAGTTGATCTTAGTACACACAACACAAAGCAAAATCCCATTCCTTCCCGCTCTCAAACGCCCGGCCGTTCCCATCCCGCTTGCCATCCATGCCCACACCCCCTCCAAATTCAAGCAACGCCATCACGGACTCCCCGCGTTATCCAGCGCCCGCACAATAGCATAACTCGTCCCCGCCGCGAGCGCGCCCACAATCAGTGTCTGCACCGCCCCCCAAACCCCCGCCTTGCGCGTGCGAATAGCAACCCAGTTCTTAAGGAACCCAAACGCGAGCAAAATCACCACCGTAATCACCACCGACACCAGCAGCGCCTGCTCGGCGCGCTTCATGAAAAAGTACGGCAGCATGGGGATCAGCCCGCCGACGAAATACGACAGGCCCATGGTCAGCGCCGACGCCCACGCGCGCCCGGCGTCGGGCTCCGGCAGCCGCAGCTCAAAGTCCATCATGAAGCGCACCCATTGCGTCTTGGAGGCGGTCAGCTCCTGCACGAGGGGCAGGGAGGCCGCGTGGCTGATGCCGTAGCCGGACAGGATGTCGTGGATCTCGGCGCGCTCGAGCGTCGGGCACGTGTCGACTTCGTAAGATTCGCGCGCGTACTCGGCTTCCCTGCCGGACTCTTGATCAACATTTCCCATTCTTTATATGTTAGAGAGGGAGGTGGGGGGGGGTGGTAGAGAAAGTTGGGGGGTTACCAATGCTGCCGCTCGGTATCCGCCGCCAGGTACGCCCCCAGCCCCATGCTGATCATGCCGCTGCACAGCTCGGCCAGCCCGCCCATGATGACGATGCGGGTGTTGCCCAGCGACGAGAGGCCGGCTGTCAGCGCAAAGGGCACCGTCAGGCCGTCGCTGAAGCCGATGATGACGTCGCGCAGGATGGCGTCGTAGCCGCCGCCCGTGTGCGCCTCGACGTGCGGGCGCTCGGGCGTCGGCGCCGTCGAGGACATGCGGTTGAGGGGTTTGGGGCGGAGGCGCGTTGGGGAGGAGGGGGGAGGGGCGCGCTCCGGGGAGTTGAGCCCGCGCGCGAGGAGGGGGGTTTCGTCGTCGGTGTGGGACATTGTTGTTTGTCTTCTTTGGCTTCCAGTTGAATTGGAGGTTGGGAGAGAGATGATGAAGGTTGAAGGTGGAGGTGACCTTGATCTGGCAGCCTCACTCCAGGGTTGGGATGCGAGTTGCGGCGAGAAGGATTGAGAACTTCAGTCTCAGAAACAGATTTATTTGAGTTTCACATTACCCGCTTTTCTCAAGGCGGTGACTCATCGACGGCACCGTGATGTGTGATGTCGCCGTTTTGGATGTGATGTGGAAGACCGTGATGGCTCAATTCGGCGAGTCAATTGAAATTCGAGAGCGAGGTGGCACAGCGAGGGGTACAGGTTAGGGTTAGGGTTTCTCTATTTCCTCTGTGCCTGTAGAGGGATTAGTCTACAATAGGAAAAGGTACTCTTGTCATTAGTCTCAACGGTGGTCTTAATTCCAAGCAGGTGAGTATACATTCGCGGGACTTCAATTGTCTCTCTGTTCCGCTTACCGAACACACCCCTTTGCCAAAGGGTAGGGTCTCAACATGTTCCGAGGCTGACTTACACTACGATTCAAGCTGGTCAGGTTAACTGCTATTGTCTCTGTCGTGTTCACAAAAGCTTTATACACCTGCAACTCACGGGTTCCAGGGCGTTCAAAAAACCCCGATAATACAGTGTGAGCATCTGTCTCCGGCACCAGCTGCACAATGTAGGTTGATGGACACCTAGGATCCAGGAGGTACATCTAGTTTTGGTTCCCTGTCTTTGTTCAACTTGGGTTGACATCAAATGTCATGCCGGAAACGACCATGGTCCTTGAGCTTCATTCCGCCCAGTTCAACAAAGAAAGGGATGGCGCACAAAGCACCAGAGGACAGTATTACATAGCTCCTCCCACCAGATCTAAATGGAGCTCTTCATCTTCAAACCCGGCCTCATCTAAATCTTGCAAACTGTGAAAGCTAAGCCTCTCCGAACACATCAAAGCAGTCTCCTTTCTCTGTCATTAGGAGACTTCGAGTTCTTGCCGGAAACCTCCCCTTTCGACACAATCCCCGCTCTCGCACAAAGAGCAACCTCCCAACAAGCCACTAGTGGTGGCACCGACAGCCAGGCAGTGCTGGCAAAGAAGGGCATCTCACTAAACCACTCGACTCCTCCCTTACGACCCAGGCCTTGATGGACACATCCGACCGCAAAGCTCAACCAGCAACTACCACCAGGGAGAAGTCGGCAAGGGCCACGAAAGCCCAGGATTCCCCACCCCGTCGCCATTCAGCAACACTGAAGCCCGCGAAACTCACCCCTACCAAGCCCAGACCACTGAGGGCAGCGAGAGCTACAGCCACGGCAAAAGCGATGGACGCCAGCGGTACCACGGCCACGGGGCGCGTGACGCGGTCCAGAGCCGCCGCGCAGGCAGCTAACGCCCAGCCAAAAGACGAGGCTCCTCTCAAACCCCTCGAAGAAGACGCCCCAGCCCCAGCCAAAACGCCCAAGCCAACAACCAAGGGAAAGAAGAAAGCGAACCCCGAGGACGAAGCGCCCAAGACAGAATCAACCACACCGGCAGCCAAAGGGAAGCGCAGGCGTCAGGCCCCGCCGGACGAAGAGGCGTCGCCGGAACCGAGACCAGAGATCACAGCGGTGCCTCCATCACAGCCAGCTGCACCCGCCCCTACCACGACAAGCAAGCTGCGAACCCCCATCCGCCGGCCCAAAGCGTCCGACTTCTACGTCACTCCCGAGACGCCAGCAACAACCCGCGAACATTTGGGTTTTTCACAGTCCACCACGGGAGCCCCTTTGAAACCCCTTGTGACGCCTAAAATCCCATGGGATATCTACGGCATTGCCGGCGTATCTGACGACTCGGACGCCGAACCCGGCCCGGCGGCAACAGGGAAGCAAGCAAAGAAGAGCCACACGGCAAAAAAGAAGCTGGCAAAGGCCATCCGGGGCATCTCGCGGCAGGATGTCCCCAGCCCCTGGCTGCACGACACCGCTTCCGTCTCTCCTCCGGCATCGCCGGCGACGGGGGCAAGGGAAGAAGAAGACCTCAGCGGCGAGCAGGAGGCCGACGCACACGACAAGGAAATGGACGCCGACTACATCCCCCTCGGCCCGGGACCCATGCCCAAGGTCCCCAAGCTCCTCAAAGGCCCCAGGAAGCGGCCGAAAAAGCAACGACCGGCTCCGCTTGTCGCCGACGAAGGAATGACAAAACATACCTCCATTTTCGACCCAGCCTTGGTAGACACCCCCTTTCCCTTCCCCGCTTCGGCACAGCCGGCTGCATTGCCACCACCACCACCACCACCACCACCACCGGACCACGTCCCCGAAGCAGACCCGGGCATCTGGAACCTGGGCACGACCGCGTCGCCCCTGCACCAGCTGCGCCGCGCGCCGGCGCGCCAGGGCACCGTCCACTGCGAGACGTGCTTCCGCGATGACGTGGCGCGCTGGGCGCGGATCCGTGACGGCGTCGTGCGCGTGCTGCACCTGCTCGGCGGCGACGCGGCGCTGCGGGCGCTGAGGCGGCTGGCCCGCGAGGCGGAGGAGGCTGAGAGTTATTTGACGCACGAGTACCTGGCGAGTCGGTCCGAGGGTGTCGGTCTGAAGAGCCCGCCGCCGCCGGAGTATGTGTCCTCGAGTGAAGAGGAGTCTGAGGATGGGAGGGGTCAACGTGGAAAGGGTCAGCGTGGGAAGGGGCGGAAAATAGGCGCCAGGGGTAAGGCGAAGGGTACGGGGACCGTGACGGCCAAGAAGATCATCGTCATGGGGCCGTCTGGCCACAGCTGGGAAGCACCCCACTTCAACGAGTACCCGTCGGATATCATCGGGCTTGCGCTACTGCGCATCCTGGGTGAGAGGCCGACGTCTGGTCTCAAGCAGGCCCAGAGGGACGAGGTGGACAGGCTGCTGGACGGGCTGCGGCAAGATATTGGTATCGGCCCTAGGTTTGTCGACGCCATGCCAACCGTGTGCAAGGGCATGCTGGTGCGTTGGAGGACGGCGACCCTGAAGGCGAAGGGCCAGGAGAAAGGTGGTTGGTGGTGGGAGTTTGACGACGCGCTGCACGACGCAGACCAGAAGGTCTCGGCGGCGACGCATCTGCCGTCGTTATTCGCGAGCACCCTCGCAAGCAAAGCACGCGACGCCGAGTTGGGCACCCTCACTGCCCGGGAAGCCGCCACGGCTGAGAGCCAGCAGCAGGACGACACTGACGAGGATGAATCCCCGACCCTCGCGCAGCTCGAGCAAACCCTCGGCATGACCACGCCCAGCAACCTCTTCCTCAAATCCATCGGCGACAAGCTCGCCCAGGCAAAACACCGCCTCGCGCTTCCCACCACCACCAACGCCACCACAAACAAAAAACGCCCCAACACCAACCCCCTCCCCGCCCCTCCCGCCAAACGCCGCAGACCCAACAGAACCCCCCCGACCACCACCACCCACGAAGATGATGATGAAAAAGAAGAAGAACCCACCCCCCTCCCCTGCGCCTACTGCTCCGAATCGACCGCCTCCCACCACCACACGGCGCGCCACGCCTACCCCTGGGGCGAGGACACCAGCACCGCCACCCCCACCACCACCAACGGCAACAGCGACAAGCCGGCCAACCTACCGTGGACCAAGCCCCTCATGTGGACCTTCCACCTGCCCTTTGACGCCGCGATGCGCGTGCGCAGGGCAGAGGAGTGGTTTGACACTGTTGCGGGCTCGCGCACCGTCGAGGTTGTCGATGTGCCATCTCCAAGAGAGGGGGAGGGGGAGGCGGTGGTGGTGAAGTTCATGGTGGATGTGACGGGGGGCAGGACGAGGGTTGTGCTGGTGCAGATGAGGGGGGTTTTTGAGGTTGTTTTTCAGGGGTGCAGGAGTGGTGGTTTTGGTTTTGGCGGAAAGAGTCGAGTGCGGTTTGCGCCGCCGCCGGTTTTGGTGCGCGAGACGGGGGTGGTGTTGGGGGCGGCGCGGTCGGTGGGGAGGTGGGAGAATTGGAAGAGGGGGGAGCTGGAGGGGTATCGGTTGGTGTGAGTTCAGTCTGGGCGTTTGGTTGGATTTTGGGTTGTCATGTTTTGGATTTGGTTGCTACCTACTCTTTGTTTTGGTGTTGAATGCCAGTGCCAGAATGCAAACGCAAGAAACGGCCGAGTCGACAATGGCGGGTGCCCCCCACAGTTCAAAGTGATAAGACTCGGATAAGAATGTGGGGCATCCCACAAAAGTTGCCTGACAGTCAAGTGCCAGTGCCCACTTGAACGCGTCCGCTTGCACCCATTTTCATGCCCCTTGGACAACGCTCCCCCGCTCCTCTGTGTCTGGCGGATCTGGTATCACCGGAGTTGGTGATGCTGTCACGGTTTCAGCCGGAGTGGCCAGTAATTAAAATCCGTCACTTTGTCTCGCATAGAACAGAACGGGCGCAGGTGACCGTTTTCTGCATTGTCCTTTCTCCACGCCTGATGGGAAATGCTGGGGCGGTCGCCAAGCGACGGCAGCGGGAGCTAAAGCTTGGCTCTTGGCTTCCAGGTCTGCACAGTGCACTGAACAGCATGAACTTGCAGAGAGCCGACCGGGGAACAACAAAGCGGTTTGTGTGCGAGGTCAACGGCCTTGTGTCGTTTGAATGGCGATTGGTGGACTCAACGCCTCGAGCCCGTTTTTACACATGGCCGTTGTGTCGAGTAAACAGCATCGAATGCCATTATCGCAGATCTTAACGGCCGACGAAAACCCTGGAAGCGACTTCCAGATCTGCATGTTTTCGGTGGACCACATGAAATGCCATTCTGCAAGCCCCAGGGGCCGGCCCCACTCATCTGAAACAGCGTGCGAAGGGTCTGCCTCCCCCGCCGATGACCTCATTGTCAGACGAGCGTTACGACTCTGCTTGCGCAACTCCCGGGGACGACGCAATCCCAGACAGAAAACGGCCTTCCTGGGACCGATGCGATGGCCTCTTCAAAAAAACCACAGCTCTGAGTATCGACTGGAGGCAAACGCAAAGAGGGCGCGGCGAGGGATAAGAGGTTTCCCGCGCCAGATTGAAGGAGGCTCATAGCGCGCATCTCTGTTTATCGCGCAGCCAATCGCGGCCACGCCTCAGGGCCGCACTTGAAGATCTGCTGATCTCAAACCGGGCTGTTGCATGGGCGGCTGGCCACAGCGAGCCCGCCGAGCCGCGCAACGTTGGGGCGCTGTTTGTCTGCTGCACGCTGCCGGCCAGCAGCAGCCAGGCGACCTGCTCTGTGGTTGGCGCGCGTGATCACCGGAGGTTGTCAACGTCTCACACCCTCAAGAACGGATCCTCAGCAGTTCATTCCACTCTCGTCCACGGCTTCCCTTCGGGTTCTCTTATCTGAAACGAGACGCACCGACCGTAGAAGAGGAAGTTGTATCCTCGCTACCATTGCCTCTAGGGAGTCCAGTGACCCGATCTGGTCGACGAAGGGACCGCTCCACAAGCTCAGCATCAGTTGTTGTTCGCCTCTGCGGAACATGATTACTCTTCTGGGGAAAGGGGCCGGGTCATCCTGGACACGGCCCTTGCCAACACTGTGCGAACGCGTCACAGAGACCCGCACATGTGGGCATCACCACACAGTGCCTCCCCTGGCGATCGTCGATGCATTCCGTGGCACATCCTTGATTCCTCGCCATCCTGGCCAACCTGGCCGTCGGTCGCCGCTTGCGGTCCCTGAATAAGTTGTCGACATGGTCGCACCCGTTCCTGCTGTACCCTGTATCACTGCCGTCCTTTCCTCCGCTCGTTTCGGTTCTTTCGCTCGCTCTGCCCGATCATTTTATAACAGTCTCGCCGTTCTCCAGTCAAAAACGGTTCCCGGCCTCAACCTAGATTCAAATCTCGATTTAGTTTTGTTCAGAAAATTCTCTTTCCCCACTTGCCCGAGTGGTTGCCGTCGCAGGCAGGCCAGCGGTCGCGCCTTCCCCCGAACTGCTGGGTCAGGGCCGTCATTTCCCGGCAGTGGCAGGAGCAGGTTCAGACCAGTTCCTCTGCGGGACTGCAGTGATTTCCCAGTTCGCACTTCAACTTCAACCTGAAGTCATCCGACCTCGACAACCTCACAAACCTCACCTCACCATGGGCGCCACGATACCCCGGAAGCGCTTCGGCATGCGCAACACCTTCGCAAGGGCCCTCATCCTCACAGTCGCCATGCTGGCCGTCGGCGGGATATTCCTGCGGTCCGACTTGGACGTAGGGTCGGCGCTACTCAGGACGGCCGCCTCTGCGAGAGAGGCAATGACGGTGCAGCAGCCGATGGGCCGCCCGGAATCCGCAGGCTGGGGTGGGCGGGGCGGGGAGTCGGTCGAGCAGGATGGGAGCGAGGCCGAAGAGGAAGTCCTGCCGACAATCTCCAACTCGTCGCACGTCATGACCTGCGGCTACGACATGGACCGCCTCAAGAAATGGCAGGAGCTGTACCGCCTGGAGGAGTCTTTTGAGTACACCAAGCGATACGTGCAGGTCAGCCGGCAGGATATCCCGAGAAAGTCGGTCACGCGCCTCCAGCAGGATTTCCTCGTCGATGCCGTCAAGGTCGTCGACGTGAACAAGCAGTACGAGGCCGAGACGTGCCCCGAGCCGCTTGTTGTCCCGGTCACCAAGTCGCCGTTCCCCAACACCGCCAACGCGTCCGACTTCATGTTCGGCGTGTCGACCACCTACAAGCGCTTCACCGACATCCGGACGAGCCCGATCAACGAGTGGTCGTACTGGCTGACCGACGGCAAGGGCAACTCCAACGGCGGAAAGCTGGTGCTGCTCCTGCTGGACGCCTCGCAGGACGAGCTCGAGGACGCCTACAACAAGCTCGCCAATGTCGGCATCGACGTGGACGTGTACCGCTCCGACCCCAACATGATCATGGCGGTGCGCTACCTCGCGCTCGCCCCCAAGCTGTACCACCACCCCGAGCGCAGCAGCAAGAAGTGGCTCGTCATCTGCGACGACGACACCTTCTTCCCTTCGTTCCACGCCCTCGCCGACAAGTTTGCCGAGTACGATCACGAAAAGCCCATGTACATCGGCACCTTCTCCGAGGACGTCAACAACATCCAGCGCCACGGCTCGCAGGCCTTTGGCGGCGCCGGCGTGTTCCTCAGCGTGCCTATGGGCAAGATCATCGCCGAGAACTACCACAACTGCAGCGGCGACGACAAGGTCGCCCAGTCCAACACAGGCTGGGGCCCGCAGGGTGACATCCTGCTGCGCAAGTGCATCTACGAGAACTCTGAGGTCAAGCTCACGCTGCTCAACGACCTGTGGCAGCTCGACCTGTTTGGCGACCCGGCCGGCTTCTACGAGTCCGGCATCAAGCCCCTCTCGCTGCACCACTACCGCGGCGGCATCTGGCACGTGGCGCACCCGTGGCACTACACCAAGGTGGCGCACGCGTGCGGCGAGGACTGCACCATGCAGCGCTTCCAGACGGCCGACGATTTCATCATCGCCAACGGCTACAGCGTCGCCTTCTACCCGCGCGGCATCGACTTCGACCTGGACCAGTTCGAGGGCACCTTCCACCCGGCGCCCGACAACAAGGGCTGGAACCTCGACTTCATGATGGGCCCCCAGCGCGCGTCGCTGCACAAGTCGGGCCGCAAGATCGCCTGGGACCTGCTCGAGGCCAACGTCAACGACGACGGGAGCGTCAGCCAGGTGTACGTGTGCAAGCACGACGACACGCGCTGGAAGAACCCCGACGGGACGCCCATGAACAACCGGGACGGCATTATCGAGCTCGTGTGGTTGCCCGAGGCGTGATGCTATTGTTATTGTCGGCTCGTTTCCTTTGTTCTTTTTTTCGTTTCGACGTTGGTGGGCACCGTCCCGACCTTTTAACCTTTTCTTTTCTTAACGTCAGGAGTAGAGGTGTCTGAAGCCGGGACGGCCTAGGCGGGGTGGGAAGGCGAACAGGCATATAGAAGGCGTTTACATTGTATTTATGTCGGGCGAGCTTGACAGCGTTGCTGCGATGCTGGGCGGACAGGTGTGGGATCCGGACTCGATATCACCACCATGTATTCATAGGACATGAGGGACAAATTAATCCATTTATTTATCAGCTACTGCGGTCTAGTCCTAATGGGTTTGTGTCGTTTGAAGGGAGCAGATTAATTCATTTTATCAACCTACTACGCTGGTCCTAAAAGAGTTTTGTGTGCTGCTGATAGTGATCAAGACGCTGCTCCTCACATTCTCCAAGTTGTGACTGCGCAGATGATGCATGACGGAATCAGTTTTGACATTTCTCCGCTACTATGTGAGGACAATATCTATCCTGCGCTTGCCAAACACAATCCCACTTGAATTCAAGTTCTTTGCAGTTCCTAAATGAGCGCTGTCTGAGGTCATGATCGTCGTCGTCTCTCTCCACACACCGGCGCCCACTCAGATCACCAGGCCCATATCACTCGGGCAACCCCCCATCATCCTCCCAACCATCCATCTCTATTAACTATCTATCACCCAGCCAACACGCCCTCCAATACTGGATAAGTGAGTCTCATCCCCGTCCCCTCTAATGCAACCCCGTTTTACTGTCCCCCCCGCCCACAGGCCGATACCTCTCATCCTCCACATACGCAGGCGGCAGGTCCTCGCCGCCGCCGTGGTGCGACGGCTCCTCGTACGACGGCGGCGGGGCCTCGGCCACCGGCTCGTGCTGCTGCGCGCGCGCAGCCTCGGCAGCTGCCTCGGCGGCCTTGGCTGACGCGCCCGTAGTTGTAGTCGGCGGCGGCGGCGGGACGCCTGAAGAAGGAACGCCCGAGGACGAAGCAGAAGAAGCAGCCCCGACGCCTAGATCCCGCATTCCCGCCGTCATGCCGGGCACATCATGTGTAGTAGTTGGTGCGGGGGGCGGGGGATGAACCCACGCGGTGGACGGCGCACCACCTGTCCCGGCAGGGGCGGCGAACGCCGGGCTGGGGCCGCCATATCCGGGACCAGAACTCACGGGCCGTCCCTGCCCCTGACCCTGGTTCTGCCCCAGCCCCAAATTCTGCCCCTGGCTCTGGGTCTGGGTCTGGGTCTGGGTCTGGGTCTGGGTCTGGGTCTGGGTACCACCAGCCTCCGCCCCCCTCAAAACCTCGACCAACCCCCTCCCCCCCGCAGGCCACATCCCCCCCTGCGCGGGCACCTCCCCCCTCAAAATCTTCTCCACAGACACCGCCCGCCCATAAAACTTTGCATTGGCCCCCTCGCGCGCGGCAATGACGGTCCCGTCGATGCGCACGCCGGCGTAGAAGCCGCGCGACTTGACGTAGCTGTAGACGGGCTTCTTGATGGCCTCGCGGAAGGGGCTCGGCCGTCTGCCCTTGTCCTTTTGTTGTTTGGCGTCCTCTTCGGGGGTCATGCCCTGTTGGTTTTCCGGGACGGGGTTGGTTTGGAAGTGGGTGTTGTCTGCGGAGAGGGGGGGGCGCGGGGGGAGGGGGGGTTGTTGTTGTTCGGGGGATGGGGAGGATGTGGTGGCGGGGTTGTGAGGGGCTTGTTGTTTATTCTTGTTGTTGTCCCCCGCGGGCACGCCCCAGTCTAGCGCCCCGCCGGCGCCAAAGGGGCCGGCCGTGACGGCCAGGTCAGACCCCAGGCTCAGGCGCATCTTGGTGAAGAGGTCGAGGGCCTCGCGCGTGTTGATGACGATGACGCAGTCGTAGATGTCGACGCCCGCGACGAAGCCGGCGCCGATGGACGTGATTTGGATGCCTGAGGGGGGCGACCAGCTGCCGTCGGGGAGGCGCGCCAGCAGGATGCCGCTGCCGCTGGAGCCCGTTGCTTGGAAGCCGACGCGGACGGCCGTGAAGATTGCGAGGCCTTGGGCGCGGGCGATGACCTTGGGCGGGATGGTGAGGAGGACGCGGGACTTCTTGGGTTTGCTGGAGGGCGAGGGGGGCGGTTTCTCGGCGGTGGTGGCTGCGGAGGGGGTTGGCGCGTCCGGGGCGACGACGTCGCTGTAGATGCCGTCCTCTGGGAGAAGGGTTAGTACCTCGGAAGTGGGATTTGAGAGCGAAGCCAGCTTACTGCAGAAGCCCTTCAGGATCCTGGCCGCCTTCTCGCATTCCTTGTCCAGCGACTCGGGCAGGAAGCCCTCGGACCCGAACTTGTTGGCCAAGGCGTTGACCGGGCCAGCGACCTTGCTCGTGAAAGCCTCGCCGAAAGCGGACAGCCTGTTCGACTTCTTCTTGCCCTCTGCGTCGCTGGCGGGGGCGTGGTGGTGGCCCCACTTCGGCGGATGCTCCTCGGTCGGGGATGCGTTGTAGATGTCATCGTCAACGGCTGCCGGCGGCGGCGCGAACTGCGGGTGGGTTGGATTGTACGCGGGAATATCGTAGTCGGGAAGCGGCGTCTCGTTGGCATGTTTCGGGGGGTTGGCTGGGCCCGCGGTGGTGGTTTGGGCCGGCGGCGGACCGGGCGGCGGAGGCGGAAAGTACTGCTGGCCCTGCTGGGCGGCCGGGTTGGCCGGCGGCTGCTTCTCGTTGGAGCTCATCTTGGTTGGCGCGATTCTGGTCGTTCTGGGTTAATGGGCTGGTCGGACGGTTTTGGGTGAGACGATGGGTGCGGGGGCTGCGAGATGCAAGGTGCAAGATGCAAGAGCGGGGTGTTTCTGGGCGACCTTGGGGGTTTGTATCGCGACGAAAATTAGTTGCAGGCCAGCCACCTTTTGGCTACGAGCTGAACACGCAAGAATTGTGGCTTTGTGATATTTCAGTCAGTTGAGCGCCGACTGCATGTATTCATAGTCAACATGCTGTGTCCGTGACCGTGAAGGGTGCGTCTCCATCGACGTCATGTTGTGGCTTGGCTGGGGCATCAGCTGCCGCCGCGCGTCCAGGATCGGATGGCGTAGGTGGCGCTGCCCGGGTAAAATGGGGCTAGGTATCTTGGCATTGAACCCCTGGACCCCTAGATTGCCAACCCCAACCCTGAGACAAGATTGTCTTGACTTGTGGAGGAGAGCACCAACTCTGTATATTTGTGGTGGATTGAAGTGCAGAATAGAAGAGCTGCAGTCGCCGCGAGAGGTGGGCTAAAATACCAGAGCCTTGGCCAAGTGTACCGTGACTTCCTTCGCTTGTCCGAAACCCGGCCAGTTCGCTCCAGGCTGAGAGTGAGGGGGTATTATCAGCCGTAACGGCAAGCTGAAGACCTCGAAACCTGGAGCTCGATCCATTCACATCGACCTTCGCAGGGCTCCTTTCCTGTAGGTATTTCCAGTTGCCCGTATTCCGCCCACCAGATTCAGGCTAACTGCCCACCCCGGTTTTCCAGTCTGTTTTTATACTCTAAACCTTCTCCATCTCACCGAATTCGATAACGCCTCGGGGAATCAACGCGTTGAGCGTCCCCGCTCTCGCCTCATGCTCCATTTACGGACTTTTCTCGGCAGATACTTTGGGCTCTTGATGCATCCGCGCCGTCGTTTTCGTCGATACCTTTCCTTATCACCCCAAGCATCCCCGCGCCAACGACATCTCCGTGGAAGGGCGATGGAAAAAGCTGGACAGGAACATGACCGCGGTCCGCGGAATGGGAGACGGCCTAGGCGGGTCGTTTACTAATACTACCACGCTATCACTGCGACCGGCACCCTGCCGGGCCAATTGAGGACTTGCGATGACGTCCTCGGTAACAGTAACAAAGGTCGGCGGAGTAAGAGACTGGGAGGAGATGGGTGGGGGGACCAAATGGCGTTTATATCATTCCTCACAGCACCGCACTGCGCTTCTCACGGACGTCTACATCCAAGGACCAAGGTCCGGTCGGGCACAGTACCTCGTCGATCGCCAACATCAGCCACGATCTGGCCGTGGTGTCGCAACTGAGCGTGACGGCGGCCGTCGACACAGTGCTGCAGAACTCGGCCCAGGTGTTCTTGCAGGGCCTGTACCCGCCGGCCGGCTCTGCCGCGACCGAGACGCTCGCCAACGGCACCGTCACCAACCGGCCGCTCGGCGGCTAATATAGCACGGTCGCTGGGGACCTGGGGTTCGATGCTAGGCTAAGGAATCGGGAGGCTTGATACTGGGTAAATAGCAAGTACCAATATGTGGCCACTTAATATGCATCATGCACACGCAACAGTCTGAAGAGCAGTGGCGGATATGTAGGTTATAGTGCGGCTACAATATGCTACCGCGACAGCGGTCCGAACCGGCGATCCGGGATCTTTGGAACGCTGCTTGCAGTCGTCGATCTTCCTTGGCTCGTTGGTCGAACCCCGGTCTGCATGCCTGACACCTGGCTGGCTGTGCTGATGTCACGGAGCTCCGGTTCAGGACGATTGGATAGTTGAGTTGTACAGCTCAAGGCCTGGGTTTCAGAAATATGTCACATGGCCCCCCCGAATTCAGTATTTGGTCCGAGGAATCCTCAAGTCAAGGTGCCAAACTCACCATTATTAACACAGGTTCTTGACCCAGTCTCTTGCCATCGTAGGTTGCGACAACAGTCACGGAATATGCTAACCAAAGGAGACATGGATGGAGCGTAATCCGGACCACCGGCTTGAAACGCTTGAATAGCCCCGTCTTCGGAGAAGGGGAACTAGACCCCACGGTTCAGTTGGAAGTGGAATGATTGATTACGAATTTTCATCTCAGCAGGTTCACCTGCGTCTTGTAGTCAATATCACAGTGGAGCTTCTTCGATTCAGTAACGTTACTAGTACTCATGGGGGGCTTGGGGGTCGGAGGATCATTAAATGGCTGTCACAGTGACTAGGTTTGCAGTTTGTCAAGACAAATGAATTCCTGGAGTGAGGGACGACGGGCGAGTCAGCATATCAGGCTCGAGTCTAGAACAACGAGTCGCAAACTGCCCTAACTCCGTGGCAGCCTCCCCAGCCGTAATCATCGGGCAAATGCAAATCCCATGCCGCAGGTGTCATAAGTTGTGCGACGCTGAGGGCGGCGCCTCTGGGAATGAGGCTGAATAACGGGTTTGTCAAGTCAACTATTGGTTTCATGGTGTCGCATTCCCACACCAACGCCATTCTGGACGCAAGTTGCCACCCTGGAGGGGGTGCCTCTTCTTACGGGGCGAATCCCGTGTCGACGTCGATGGCGCGAGGAGGACAAGGCCGGGACTCGCAGGCTCACGATGGGGAATGCGCAGCCGAGTCAGGCCGGGGTTTGCGCCCTTGCAGGGAACTTTCCTCGCACTGCGGTCGGCTTTCTCTCTCCCTCTTCTTCGTCTCATCCCGCTCTCCTTTGATGGCGTGGCAAGATGGGGCCGCATTGGCATTCGGGACGGAAAGAGATGCCGCAAAGCACGGGACGGCAGCGTGGAGTTCATCGGTTCCCACATGAGCCATCCCCGCCTGGTTTACCGCCAGTCAACACCTTTAGGCCTCCCTCACTGAGGCGGGTCCTTCCAGCCGCTTGGCTTGCGTACCTAGTAGTTTGATGCGTGATCCAGCATGCTGCCCGGCGCCCGTCAGCAGTGTATCTGACGCCTGCCGCTTTTCCCGGGGAGTAACAAGATGAGGGATTTCCAATCAGGACTCATTCAGGTCATCACAAATCCCAAGGCAGCCTTTGGACGCCACATGCTCCCGGCATCGATGTGCCGCTCGATCGCGTTTGCGGACTCAGGAGTCAGGACTGTCCGACTAAGCGTGGCTGCTATCGCCGATCGTTCCTGTTTTCGGAGTCATCCGGCAGCCCTGCAGCTGAATATTCACTCTGCCAGAAAGAGCACGTGGTCGAATACGGGGCGCCGCGGCTGCCGCCTGCCTGTGTCTGCCTGGATCGGTGAGGGTGGGCGGGAAGGTGCCGCGGTGCAGGGAAGGACCACCGGGCCATCCGAGCACTGGATGGAGAGAGGGAAGGCGCAAGCGGCCTGATGATTCACACTGAGGGCTCGGGCCCTTGTGGACGCGCTTCCAAAATCCCGCCCACAACTTGAAGCCCCAACTGCAAGTTGGAAGCATCATGCTGCTGGTTCCACGGGATGCAGGTGGTCGTGGCGCTCGCCAAGTCGCCTCATCCTTGGAGATCCCGGCCCTTGTCGTTCAGCTCCTTCCAACCCCACCACCCGCTGAAGACCCCACTCGGCTCCGCCGGGTCCTGCCCGAAACCCCACCTGCCGGCCGACTTCTTGCTGATTCTCCTCAAGTTCCGGGTCCTCTAGCGAACCTGTAACCTCGAGAGAAAAAAAGATGTTCTGGCTCTCATGGACCCGACTTCGGGTGAAGTAAGCAAATCAGTCAACACACAGCTACCGGCCCGAGTCGCACAGCATGGCATGCGGCTGCACGGTTCTTGGGCAATCTCACGGTTCCATCCGGCACCGGGTTTTGACTTCACCTCTTCTGATCTTCTCTGCCCCTCACCGGGCGAGACTTCCCCGTGGCTTGGGTATCCGACGTCCTCCCACAACCCGTTGCTGCACACGGAAAGGGCAAGGACGGGAGGCGTAGAGGTGCGGGTTTCTGACCGCCAGCTGGATGCATGGGTTGCCAGGGTGTTGCAGGGCCACGCTGCCACTGCTGCAGCCTCGGATCCCAGGGGGCAGGATGCTTGTGCACTCGGGATTTGGCGTCGGCAGATGCAAAAAACATGCCACTCCACGGGCTCTCAGGACCCGTCACACTTGCCCAGTTCCGCCGTCTCGCTGCCACCTTCTTGCGGCGCGACTAGCCTTGTAGCTACCGGCAGGAATCCACCCCGACGGAAACCTAACAGTGGGATTCCCGGCTTCGACGACCTCTCTGCATCGAACTACCGGCGCCAGCACACAAGCTAGGGCCGGTAGTCGGCTTGGCCACGCGCTCGCTCAGTCCGTCGACACGAAGAAATGTCACGACCGGGCGTGACGGAACCTCAAGCCAGAATTCAAGAAAGGCTCGGCCTTGCTATTGGGTAAACAAGCCGACCTCGGCGGCGGCATGTGGCCAATAGTTCGGGAAGCCGGCTTTATAATTAGTAACCAAGCACGGCTCGGGGCCGACCTTTCCAGGGCCTCTTTCCGGGCCAACATGCAGCCTCCGTCAGCTCTGCCCTCTTCTTATCTCCTACTGGTTCGATTGCTCCGAGCCCTGGCCCGATTCGGGTCCCCGACCCCATGGGTTACTGACTCGACACAACCGCTCATGAATGGTTGTTGGTCGAACGGTTGAATCTCAGGCCCCCGAAGTCACATCGACTACGAAGCAAGGGGACACCACGTCTCACTCATTGAACTGGGCAAGAAGCTGCAGGAACCACAAGTTCACAGCGTCACGATAGCCATCATCCGTGGCCGCAGAACCGAGAGCATGTTGCAGTCAACAAGGAGCGGGTGAAGCTGGATGAAGCCATGCAGCTCGGGCAGCCGCTCTGCAAGCCCTACTTGTTCCGATCTAGCACTTGCTGCAGGACCGTCGTTTGACACTCGGGTCGACGCCACTAGGCAGCTCGTGTCTGCCACCAGACGAACGCCACGAGCTTCAAACACACCCGGAAGCAAGCAACCATCGCCCCGGTCCCTCGACTACCAAGCTCCGTCCGGGTCCGATCTGCCCCGCCAAGTTTAGAACCCGTGGAACCCGCACCCAATCTCTCGGGAGGCTCGGGCGAAGCCTAGTTCCCCCAACTCCACAACTTGACATCGGCCGGGCCCTGCACTCCCTCGCTCCTGGCGCGCTTGCCGAGTCACCTTTGAGTCCAAGAAGCGTTGCTCTCACTAGAGCGGACGGCTATGCAAGTTGCAGCCGAGGTGGAGCCTCGAAGGCCAATGCGGACGGCACGCTGTTGACGTGCCCCGTCTAGGATCAGGGACTGGGAGTGCGGGAGCGTCCACCTACCACAGGACTTCCCACCTGATACGGGGTGATTATTCCCACGAGGTTCGGTTCTTCTCGGTCAACTCCTTCGCCAAGACTGACCAATGGCCAATGAGTGCTTGTTCCAGAGAACAGGAGACGAGCCGCAGGCCAATTTAAGTCCTGTATCGGTAGGGCAGAACTCCGCTAGCCGACTGCCCGTTCGGAAAGAATGATACCTTGAGCGTGACATCCCTCAGGAGGCGATACAATGGCGCAATCCACACACAACGCTACCCCCACCTCCACGACGTGTCATCACGATGGACCCTGACGAGCCTGGTGGTCTGATCCTTCACGGCTTGAGCTTCCTTGTTTGTCCCGCGGTGCTCGCCAACAACTGGCCCCCTAGCTGACGGCTCTCGTCAGCTGCGGTCCTCCCTCGGCAGATCCATCAATACTACGCTCACATGCAAATCATCTTTGGCAGGTCAGTTCGGTCTCGAGGTTCCGTGGTCTCACTGAACTTCTAGAAATGTTCTTGGTATGGGGTGCATGCTTGACCGCGGCCGTGCTACCTTCACTTGGTGATATGCTTGATGCCACAAGCCACACAGCATCGGAATCAGCCTGACGAACCCGAGGAGCTTGGTCGACACCCAAGTCGTTCCCCTGCCAAGGGTTCGCACTCTGATCACGAGATCTTTGGGCACCTGCCGCATGTGCAGCCGCACAACCGCCCAACAAGGCACACGGAAGGCGGAACAAGCACATACTTCTCCCATCCCGTCCCGTCCCGTCTTTGCCCAATGCTCATGGAGAAGGCGGCATGCTGGCGCGTGGAAATACGATAGCCAAAGGGTTCGCAGCACCAACAACGGCCAAGCCAATACTTTCTGCAGGACCAGCAACCTTGAGACTTGTGTGCTCTCTTGCTATCACACTCCCGAATTCGGCAGCAATGCGGCCTTGAGACGGGGAGTTCAAAGCCTCACCTCCACAACCCAGCTTATCCTGAACCACCCCTTCGACCATCCCCTGCTTGCAGCAGCTTGCAAGACTATCGATCTCGGTTACGGCTTTCCACACCCTCGCCGCTCGAGGCGAGCTCCCGAACCGCAGCCACGGCCCTGAGCGGCTACGCCCTGCCCCTAACGAGACTCAATCACCTGCTGTTTGCTTCTCCTTGCGTTAGCAAGCACCGCCCTCAAGCTTACCATCCATCAGAGCCTGACCTTTCCCGGTATGGACGGTACGGGGGGAGATGGAGTAGAGCAAGGCTAGAAGCGGTGCCCGTTCCTGCTGTCGACCCCTGAGTCAACGTTGCCTCCCTACACCACTACGATTTTGTCGACTCCCCTGTAACCGCCGACCCAGCGTTCACTCGAGTCACGAGAAGACTTGGAGAAGGGCAGGAGACGACACTAGGTCAACACACCGAGCCGACCTGACCGTTCGAGGAGTTACATCCTCGTCCCGGACATCGCGTTAGCGTCACATCCACCCATCTCGGCCTCCTCATCCCTCCGGGCGCTTGGATGCATGCCCCCGCGTCTCCCGGGAAGACTGACTCACGAGAGCTCGAGTGTGGGAGGGGGAGGGACGAGCAAGTACGTAGTGATCCCCTGGTAGAGAGGAGTGATCTCGTCTATAAAAGGGGGGAGATCTCCAGTTGATGCATTTGAATTTCACTCCTTCACCAGGGCATCTAGACAGTGGTCGTCCGCCACTCTTCTTGGTTTTCAACCTCTCTCAGCTTAACCTTCTCCCTGCCACGCAGCTTACGTCCCCCCAGTATGAGGCCGTTCTTTGGAGCCGCGGCGCTCATGGTGGGCATTCTTGCCCCGAGTGCCGTTGCCGCGCCGCCTTCCACTCCCGCTCAGAGGGACCTTCTTGTCCCCGTCGCGGAGAGACAGGAGGCGGACTTGCTCCCTCGCCAGTCGAGCTGCCATACTCCCAGTAACCGGGCCTGTTGGAGCACCGGATACAACATCAACACTGACTATGAGGTCAACAGTCCTAATACGGGAGTTGTTCGGCCTGTGAGTGACCATTTTCCTCTCCAATACGATGACAAGGCTAGGGCCTAACACAAGACAGTACACCTTGACTCTTACGGAGGTCAACAACTGGACCGGCCCAGATGGCGTTGTCAAGAACAAGGTCATGTTGATCAACAGTATGTCATGTCCTCGCCCAATGCCAAGCTGTGTTCCTGAGCCTGACTAACACGTTCTAGACAAGATCATGGGTATGCTGTTATCCTTACACCAGTAATCAGGCCTACCCTTGATGACGGATACTGACCGACCGCAGGGCCAACCATCTTCGCCAACTGGGGAGACACGATCCAGGTCACCGTCATCAACAACCTCGAGACCAACGGGTATGCCCCTCGCTTCAAGCTGGCATCCCACCGCTGACCCTCCCAGCACCTCGATCCACTGGCACGGCATGCACCAGAAGGACACCAACCTGCACGACGGCGCCAACGGCGTGACAGAGTGCCCCATCCCGCCCAAGGGCGGCCGGCGCGTCTACCGGTTCCTTGCCCAGCAGTACGGCACGAGCTGGTACCACTCGCACTTCTCGGCCCAGTACGGCAACGGCGTCGTCGGCACCATCCAGATCAACGGCCCGGCCTCGCTCCCCTACGACATCGACCTGGGCGTGTTCCCGCTCATGGACTACTACTACCGCAGCGCCGACGAGCTGGTCCACTTCACCATGAACAACGGCGCGCCCTTCAGCGACAACGTCCTCTTCAACGGCACCGCCAAGCACCCGACCACGGGCGCCGGCCAGTACGCCAACGTGACGCTGACCCCGGGCAAGCGCCACCGCCTGCGCATCATCAACACGTCAACCGAGAACCACTTCCAGGTCTCACTCGTCAACCACACCATGACGGTCATCGCCTCGGACATGGTCCCCGTCAACGCCTTCACCGTGGACAGCCTCTTCCTGGCCGTCGGCCAGCGCTACGACGTTACCATCGACGCGAGCCGCGCCCCCGGAAACTACTGGTTCAACGTCACGTTCGGCGGGCAGGCCTTTTGCGGCGGCTCGCTCAACCCCTCGCCCGCGGCCATCTTCCACTACGCCGGCGCCCCTGGCGGCCTGCCGACGGACCGGGGCGTCGCGCCCGTCGACCACCAGTGCCTGGACCTGCCGAACCTGACGCCCGTCGTGACGCGCAACGTGCCCGTCAGCGGGTTCGTCAAGAAGCCGAGCAATACCCTGCCGGTCAAGCTGGACCTGACGGGCACGCCGCTGTTTGTGTGGAAGGTGAACGGCAGCGCGGTTAATGTCGACTGGGGCAAGCCCGTGCTGGACTATGTCATGACGCAGAACACGAGCTATCCGGCGAGTGATAATATTGTGCAGGTGGATGGGGTTGACCAGGTGGGCTCTTTTGCAGCTCCCAACTGTGTTGGGTCAAACTGACACGCTGCAGTGGACGTACTGGCTGGTCGAGAACGACCCGGACGGAGCCTTCAGTCTGCCGCACCCGATGCACTTGCACGTAAGTCCCCCCGCGATCCCTCCCCCCTCCTTCAACCCAAACTAACCCGACCCCAACACCCCCAGGGCCACGACTTCCTCGTCCTAGGCCGCTCCCCCGCCGTCCCCCCCGGCTCCCAGCAACGCTTCGTCTTCGACCCAGCCGTCGACCTACCCCGTCTGCGGGGCACAAACCCCGTCCGGCGGGACGTCACCATGCTGCCGGCCAAGGGCTGGCTGCTACTAGCATTCAAGACGGACAACCCGGGAGCATGGCTGTTCCACTGCCACATTGCGTGGCACGTGTCGGGCGGGCTGTCTGTGGACTTCCTCGAGAGGCCGAACGAGCTGCGGCAGCGGATTACGTCGGGGGATCGGGATGATTTCAATAGGGTCTGTCGGGAGTGGAGGGAGTATTGGCCGACGAATCCGTTTCCGAGGGTGGATTCGGGGTTGAGGCATCGGTTTGTTGAGGAGGGGGAGTGGATGGTTACGGCCTAGGTTACCTAAGCTAGGAGGTAAGGGGTGGTGGGGTGGGGTGGTTGGGGGGTGGGGGTTATGGGGTTTCTTTCTTTTCTGGGGGGTTGATCTTTGAGTGATTCGGTTGGTTAAGGCTCTTTCGTTGTGGCTTAGTAGAGAACTTTAGTCGTGAATAGGGGCCCAGATAGGGGCAACACGGTCTTCTGGTATGCGGTATGGCTCTTAGTGGGCACAAGGAAATATACGCTGACATCTCAACTCCAGGATAATAATATTATCTGCTTAGTTACCTCGTTGTTGGTATCATTCTGAGCGTGGTGGAACTAGCTCCAGACCTCGACTGATGGTTGAACAGATCGTTTGTTTACTAAAGAGAGACAAGGAGTAGAAGCAAATACTTGGCAAGAGTTAAAAAACAAACATAACACTTTAATCAGTTACGCCCCTGTAAACAGGAACAAGAACAAAGCAAGATACAGTACCTATCCAATCACCATGGGTTTGCAAACGGTCAAGAGACAAGGAAAATGAACCAGAAAAGCTTTCCAGTGTCAAAGAATTTCGGCTAGTCAACCCGCTTGTACCAACAAAGAGATGTTGCATTGTGTACATCATCCCGGAACAACAGAAATGTACAGCAGGGCCTCACAGCATATGGATAGCAAATAAATAAGTCCTAAACCTTGGCTCGGTGTAGAAGTCAGTTTCATCCATCCCACACTCCACACCAACCAACAGGACCTCCCTCTACCCAACACACCAGTTCAACAACGTGCCAAGATGTGCTCCTTCATCATGCAGCGCAGGGTTTGCAAGCAATGCCGCAGCCCAATCGAGTACGTGCCGGTGGACAAGCAGCATTGCGGTAAGCCCCCAAAGAGGTGCCCCGGAAAGAAGAGGAGAGGCACGACCGTGCGCTATGTTGACGCTGAGGAGTGCAGCATCTGCGCCCTGGAAGCTCTGGTGGAGGAATCAGCGGAGGAGCGAGAAAAGGAGGATGGCTCTAAGGAGAACCTTGAGTTGGATTCGGCCAAGGACGATGAGGAGGCCGAGTTTCCGCCGAACCGGCCCATGCAGCTGGGGTTGTGGATGTAAGTCATCGGCCTGGCGCTCAAAGGGTCTGTGATTCCAAGGAACTTTGACCGGAGGATTGAACGGCGAGAATTTCCCGCGTCGGGCATAGATTGCGACCAAAGATAGAACCGAAGTTTCATGCAAATAGTAAACCAAGACGGCAATATACTATAAAGTTCCCTTGGCATAAGGTTGCTCGATGTTGTGGACTGCTAGTACGTAGACTGTACGACTTGATCTGTTTCTGGGTACTAGGACACTCTGTTACCAGAACACCTCCAATGATAGAATCAGTCAGGCCGACCAGGGTGTTGAGAAGGGAACGTATCCATAGCGTAGCGTGTAATTCAAGTACGCGAAACTAAGGAACCAGCGACCCTCTTTATCTAGGTGACCTGGCCTACTATTTCCTAACCTCGACAGGAAGAATGACGATGTGTACGGCTGCCACATAGGGGGTGACGTAGTTGCCCAACCCTTTCTCTTGTGCTCTCACTCTGCAGCAGGGCGTTGTGATATAGAACATTACGTATGATAAGCACCATGTTTGGTTCAGGGGGGTTAGTCAAGCCATAATCCTTCCTGATCTGCCAATTATTGCAATTAAACCTCGAGAAGTTGCCATTTTTAAGTCTCAAGGACTATGGTTCCGTGGCATAATTAGTCAAGCGGCACGTCTGTAACTCGACGACCAAATTTGGGCTTTAACGTGATGTGACAAGGTAGCCATTCTCATCACTGGTTTATGAGATAACGGATGATCCTCAGCCTTGCGGGCGTCGAGGTTCCCTGACTGGGATAGAATCGATCCTGAACAGAGGGCAAATCCCTGCTCCGTTGATTTCTAACGTTGGCTCGCTCACTACCTTATCGCAAGCAGGAGGCCGTGGAGCACAAGGGGCGGAATCTGTCTGGCACGGTTGCATGTGGTGCACGTGTGTACTGTATGGATGACTGATGGAGGGCTATCTGCGGGATGACTCCTCTATGTAATCCTCATACAGCTAACTGCAGGACAACTATCTGCTAGACAGGTGATTTCCAGACAGGCCACTGCCAGACAGGTGACGGACTGGCTGACAGTTGGACGCCTGTAGGCCCCCGTCATCTGATGGTCCGATGCACTACCCATATGTTTTGCAGCGTAGCAAAATTAGCAGCGTCCTGGCGCCTTCGACGCCCAATTTTAGGTTCCGACTGGCAATCGGGGCTGAGAAGCACCGAAGACGAACCTGAGCGAGCCGCCTCGTCTCACCCCCAAGCCAGCATCCACACGATCCCATCATTGCTCCGCCCCTCATACATAGTAGACGATGGCCCCAGCTGCCCAAAACTCGCAGCTTCAAGACACAACCCTGCCAACGCTCCCCAAGCCACCCAAAGCCGACGACCACGGCTGCATCGCAGAGGCAAAGCGCCTGGCCCAGCCACACGAACACGGCTTGGCGGCGCAAGCCCTGCTCGAGTGGGAAGGCCTGGGCGGCAACATCTTTTGTCTCACAACTCCACCGCACGTTTGGTATTCCGGATGGCTTCTCGACTGGGTTCCACAGGGCATGGCCTACGCCCTGGACAAACTCAGCCCAAGCACACACACATTTCATCTTCCGGGCGATTTAAGTAAGTCTTTTTGCCCAGGAATGAAAGAAGTAGCAGTGCTGACGTCCGACAGACTCGACGGCGCAGATGGCGACCATGGCCATCCCAATCCTCCTCCACTGCGGCAAGTTGAGACCCAGTGAAAACAACACGGTAACAAACGACGTGAACTTAGCCCGCTCCGAAGCTCACATCCGCCACCTCCTGGAGCATGTACCGCGGACCCCGACTGGAGCCATCAGCCACTACAATTCGATAGCGACAATCCGCGCCGAGTCCGTCTTCTCAGTCCTCCCAGCCCTGGCCTGGCACGGCATGACGGCGGACGACATGGCCATGTTTGACCGGGCCCTGGCCCTGTGGCGTACGTACCGGACCGAGCTCAACCCCCTCGGGAACAGCTGGTGGGCCGTCCAGAGCTGCGCGCTCTGCGACGATCCGGGGCGGCCCTCCTGCGGTTGCTTGAAACGCCGGCACATTACCCCAGTCGCCCTGGCAGCTGCCGGGCTGCTGCGGCTCCTGGGCGTCGTGAAGTACGTCAACGGTCTTGCCAGGCAGGAACAGAAGCTGCAGTCCCGCGCCCCATCGGAAATCGAGACGTTCCGCGGCGGCGAGGAGCACGCGCTGCAGGAAGAGGTCATCCGCCTCCTGGAGGTTGCCCTGGACGAGCAGGCGGTCGACGAGGAGACTGGGTTGGTGCTCCACTGGCTCGACAACAAGACCACGCCGCGAGTTGTAAGCGTTGGGGGCACGGCGCTCCTCGTCGCAACCATCTACAACCTTGTAATGATGATCCCCGAGTCCGCAAGCGCCTTCAAGCCACAGTTGATGTGGGCCAATAAGCGGTACCACGCCGTCATTAGATGGTTGGACACCGAGCGGGCCGAGCGAGAAGGCGACAGGGTTAACCACCGCTCCTGTGGCCTGTACTGCTCGGCCTTGATGATGATGGGCGCTCGCAACAACCCCCGGCTGCGGCAGGTACTTTCCCTTGCTGGGGAAGGCCAACAGAACCAAGCCCAGGACACCCAGCAACGGGGGGAGAGCCAACAGGGCGAGCAGTCTGCAAACTCTTGGGCAGGCGATGTAGACGGAAATATCGCCAGAAACCGGAAGCAAAAAGCTGATTAACTCGAAGGATACCTACCGTCCGACGATTGTTGGCTGGGTCAAGGATAGCAGAAGTCCGAACCAAGGAGTGACATGAATAGACATGCTCACATTGCAGCATCGATCAAACACAGTGGATACTACTACTAGTAATCCAAAACCCCAGCCCACCATAGACCAGTACCGGTGAAACGCCCTGCTAAAACTCGCCATCAAACGAACATAAAGCGTAGAGGGATATACAAGAAACTCTAGCCCAAAAGAACCTCAGAAAAACAAAAAAATATCCGCTCAAAAGTCTAACCAGACAAGATATCATCCACTCATCACAATCATGACCCAAGCATAGGCGAAGCCCCCCGTCCAAACCTGCCCCCCTTCCCCGGCGTATCCGGGCTCGAAACAGCCGACGCACTTTCCCCACCACCACCACCACCATGCCCATGATGAGGACCCTGTTGATGATGCATCCCAAAATACCTCCCACCCCCACTACCGCCCCCACTCCCAGGCGTAACGGTAGCCGCCGTCCCAGGCGTAACCGTCGCGGCACTCAACGGACTAACCACCCCATCCTCCACGCCCCCCTCCCCCCTACCCATCATCATCATCGGCGACGGCATACCAGTCAACGCAACCCTCATCCCCCCGGGCACCTTCCCGACATACGCCGGCTGCGCAGCAGCAATGTTCATGTTCCCCGGCAACGGACCCAGCGTATCCCCACCCCTCTCCTTCCCCAACCCCTCCCTCTCCAAATCCCCATTCTTAATCTCACTCCTCACTGGCGGCGCAGCACCACCCATCCCCATCATGCTCATAGCCAGCGTCGTCTCCGTGCTCGACGCATTCGTCCCGCTGCTCGCGCTGCTCCCCTCGGTCATGCTATCCGGCTCCACGCCGGCGAGGACAATTCCAATCCCGACACCCTGCGGTGTCGACCGCCGAAAGACTGGCAGCGGCGGGAGAGCCCCGCGCATGCTGCTGCTGTTGTTTCCTGTCATGTCGAGGGGTTCGGCCTCCTCGGCGATGGGGTCAAACGCGGGGAGGTTGGGGAGTTGTGGCGGGGCGGTGGGGACCTGTAGTAAGCCCGGGCTGGCACTACCTGTGTTTGGGGTCGTGCGCGGGGTGAGGATGGTGCCGGGCATGTTGGGGCTGCTGACGCCGGCGATGATTCGGGGAGAGAGCGGGGGCAGGTCGGCGACCATGGCCGAGGCGAGGCCGATGGCGACGGGGGAGGTAGGGGTCGGGGGTGTTTGGAAGTTGGCCGGGTGTAGGTGTCTGATGACGGCGGTCGTGGTGGTGTTGTTGGTGGGTGGGGATGTTGTTCGGGCGACGGTGCTGGCGAGGCGGCGGAGGCGGCTGCCGAAGGAGGGGGGAGGGACCGCGACGTTCATACTCGGCTTCCTCCTGTGAGCCTGAGGGGGTGGTCTGGCATTCCCGCTGCTCTTTTCTACCTCCTTTTCCTTCTCCTTCTCCCTGCCCTTCTGCATCTCCTTGCCAGTCTGCGGCTTAAGCTTGGACGCGACAAGCTCAAACTGTTTTAGCATGGTCGGGTTCTCGACAATCTCTTCCATAGTAACTTGAAGGTTGGCGTCGGCTCCCGGGAGGTTGACCTTGGGCAGCTCAGTGTTGAGCTGCTGCATGATCTGCGACGCCGGGATGAGGCTTCCCCAGAGATCAAAAAACGCCGCGTTGTGGATCTGGGACTCGGGCACGCCCAGCGCACTGGGATTCAGAATCGACGTCCACGTGTCCCGGATGACCGTCTGCACAGCCTCGACCTGCTCCTTGCTCAGCGTGTCCATCACACTGCTGTCCCCCGCATCCGTGTCCTCGCCCGGCGCGGGCTTCACCGGCAGTGGAATCCTCTTGATCATGGCCCGGTACTGGTACCCACACGGAATGACGGGTTGCATAATGTTCACGCTGGTGAGGAGGCTGACGGTCGAGCAGAGCATGCGGAGCGCGTGCTCGGCAAACTTCTCGGTCACGCGGTCGGCGCAGAACGAGATCGAGATTTCGACACGATCTGACGGACGAACAAGGGACCTCACAAGCAGGTCGGGAATATCCTGGGCCCTGGACTCGTTGATGGTGAACTTGCAGGCGGCCGCGCCAAGGTGGAAGGACTTGGGCTCGGACGGGTTGATGGCGGTGTCTTCGTACTGGTGGTGCACCAGGGTGCTGAAGCGGGTCCAGTAGGGCCAGGGCGTGCACTTCTCCACGATCGTCAGCGTCCCGAGATTCTCAAAGGGGACGCCAGACATGCGCTGCGCGTGGATGTACTGGAGAAGGTTCAGGGGGGTCAGCGGCGTGTCCGGGAACTGGACCCGGACCGGAGTGGCGTTGACAGTCGGTCCCATGACGCCGGCAACCGAGTGGCCCCCGGGGAGCCTAACATGACGGCCATCGATAACCTCGCCAAAGACGACATCGGAAGAAGCGGAGAGGTTGGCAAGGACCATGGCCCAAGCAGCCTTGAGGACCGTCTCGAAGGAGATTCCAAGGCTAGACAGCGAACCCAGTGCAAGCGCAGGATTCCGGACAGTCTGGATGTTTGTCGACATCTGGTACGGCTGCGTGTGCGCAACAGCCTGCGTCATCACGGAGCCCTCCAGCAGCGCCCGCCAATACTCCTCTGCCCCGTGCGAGTTCGCGGCCTGCGCGGTGCGCACAAAGTCGCAGTATGTTGGCCGGCGAGGTGGTTTTTGAGAGCCATCGTAGAGTCTCTTGAGGTCCTTGACCAATAGCGCAACCGAGAGATCGTCGTATTGCGCCTTGGATAGCCGGAGAATGAGAACTGACTGCTTGCTGCCATCGAGGAACATGAACTTGGTGATCGGGGTCTCGAACGTGATGGGCGTGGTCGCATCCTTCTTGATCACCTTGTCCAGCATGTTAGAAAGGCGCCATGCCGGGCAGTAATGCCGGCGGAACTCGACGCCGCTGGTCTTGATGACCGCCTGGTACACGCGGCGGTTATGCGGCACGAAAGCGGTGCGTAGGATCGGGTGGATTGTTGCCAGAGTCTTGCAAGCTTCCTCCAGCTTCTTTGAGTCAACGGCCCCGGAGAAATTGAAGGTCAGATAGTTGATGTTCGTACGGCCCCGAAGCATGCCGGTCTCGAGGTACCGAATCTGGGCCGAGGATGCCTCGGCTGCATCGGCAACCATGCTTGGGTCAACTCCAACCCGCGGGGCGATGACCTTCTCGATGAAGACCTCTTTGATCGCGTTGGGGTTCAGGGGTACCGGCGATGGGGATGCGGTCGGAGGAGCGGGGGAAGTATCCTGCGTCATCTGCGGCGAGTCCACAGCCACGATCGCTTGACTGAGCTCTGTCAAAGTCGCATTGCGAAGGACGTCGGCGATGGACACGGGAATATCCTGCTGTCTGCACACGGCAACCAGCTGTGCGGCCACAATATCATCTCCGCCCACGCTGAAAAAGCTGTCAACGGCCGAGATTTTGGCCTCCTCAACACCCAGCACCCGAGCCCAGATAGCCCTCATCTTCTCCTCGCTTTGCGTCAAGGGCAAGGGCTTGAGGTGTTGGAACTTGGCTCCTTTTGGCACGGTCGCAAAGCCCAAAAGATCCTCCTTGGTCATGCCGGCAATCATTTTTTGTAGCCGTCGTCGATTAACCTTGAGTGACGGGGTGATGGGAAGGTGCTTGACCGGGATAAAAGCCGAAGGGATCATGGACTGCGGGAATTTGTTCTTCAGCCCGACTTCCACCAGTTGCTTGGCCAATGCCAGCTGCTCCTTTGTCGTCAAGCTCAGCGACGAAAGGTTCTCATCGTTGCCGAAACGGTCCCCGAGCTCGACGAAGGCGGTAAGCAGGGTATCGTTCTTGGCCTGGCCTCGAAAAATGACGGTCTCGACAACGACATCCACACCTTGTCCAAGGCAGCGGCGCAGGTGCTGCTCAATCTCGGTGAGACTGACAACCTTACCGTCCATGTCGATGTCGTCTCGCTTGCTCGAGATGAACTCCATCAGTCCCCCTTGGGTGTACCGCGCGCGATGTCCGGTCTTGAGGTACCGCGCTTTGCCCCCGGTGGAGGGGCCGAGAGGCGACAAGGGGGTCATGGTCGACTCTCTATTTGGGTACGAGAATCCCAGCGTCGGGCCCTCGACGACCAACTCGCCAACCGCGCCGACCGGCAGGCGCTTCTTATGGTCCTCCGGGTTGACGATCAGGAGGTTCCCCGCAAACGGCCGGCCAATGCTCTTCAAGTGATGAGGGCCCAGAGCCTCGAGGAAAGCAATACCCAGTGGGCACACATCCTGCGGGCCATACGCCAACACCACATTGGCCTTCCCGTGCCAGATGCTGTACGTGTCCTCGTCGAGCCCTCGGGTCCGGAAACACACAACCTTGAGCGACGGGAGAAGGGTCGGGTCGACCTTCCTGGACAGCAACGGCGTCATGTAGGACCAGTTAACCTGCATCCTGTTGACGGCGGCGCTAAAATCTTGCAGCCTCTCCACCGCAGAAGGCACGCAGACGCAGCCGCCGTAGACGAGGGTGGTGAGAATTTCCGTGATGCAAATGTCGACGTTGAACGACGACAGCTGCATCACGCGGCTGAGGGGCGTAATCCTCGCGGCGGGCCCTTGCCCCAGAAGGGCGGTGGACAGCGCGGCGTGGCTGAAGGTCACGCCCCTGGCTTCGTTCGACGATATCGGAACGAAGAAAATGCACGCGGGATCGCTGGGGGCGGCCATGGAGGTTAGCGACCCCTGGCCCTGTGGCAGGACGTTCATTAGGTCGTCGGTTAAGATGACGACTCGCTCGAAGAGGTTACCGAGGACCGGGGCGGCCAGCTCGGAGGAGATGGCGACCCTCGAGTTGAGGCGCTCGAAGATGGGCTGGATCATGCCGAGCTCTAGGGAATCGACGGGCACAAACGCCGCGCCAGACCTGAGATATCAGTCAGCTGGGTTCACGGTCGGGAACTCGAACGACCTACTTCAGCACGGCAATCATGGCCACAGGCGCAAGCTTGCACTTGTCCATCACGACCGGCACAACTGAGTGGGGCCCGACGCCGGCATCGACAAGATGATGCGCCAGCTTGGTCGCCTCCTCTTCAAGCTCCAGATAGGTAAGGGATCCATCCCAGGAACAAATGGATTGCGACGATGGCTGGATGGTGACCTGCCGTGAGATGAGATCATGGACCACGGTCTGGGCCTGCTCTTCTATCTCCGGCGGCGACTCGGCCTCCCATGCGAGAATCTGGGCGAAATCGCGGTCACTAAAGAGGTCGACCAAGCCAATGGAGGTGTTGGGCGTTGCGAGGATCGCACGGATGGCTCTGCCAAACGTGTTTGCCACGTTGATGGACTGCTCTGGAGACATGACGCGCTGCCCGATGTCCACGGTCAGCTTGCCTGCCGTGAAGCGCGTGTTGATCACAACGTCGACGTCGAAGGTCTGCTGCAGCGAGATGGGCTTGAGCTCAAAGCTCGTTCGCGTGGTGAATTTGCTGTTCAATCCGGCCGGCTCTTCGGTGAAGGTTAAACAGGAGTTGAACAGGCGGTCCCCGCCCTTCATCCCCATGCCATGCTGGAGCTCGGCCAAGGTGAAGTGCTGATGAGGGAGGCAGGTGATGAGCTGCTCTTCTACCATCTCCAGCGCCCCGGCCACGGGGCTGTACGTCGCCAGGTCGTAGCTGCACGCCACGGTGTTCGAAAAAGAGCCCACAGCATGTCTCATCCCGAGTATCGAGTCATCGCGGCCCACGGTCTGGAACCCAAAGCAAACCTGGCTGGAGCCGGTGAAGCAGCGCAGGATGAGACCCCACGCAAGCCGAAGAACGGCGTCAACAGTGGTTTTCTGTGTTCGGGTAAAACCTGACAACTGGTACGAAGTGATATCGAGTTCAACGCAGGTGTTTACAAACCCAAGTTCTCCGGGCAGGGCGGTGAGACGGGGGAACAGGCAAGGGGGGACGCCCGCGAGCTTCTCGCGCCAGAACACAAGGCTGCTTTCTTGGCGGACGGTCTTGAGGAAATAGAGGTAATGAGGGTAGGAGAACTGGTCGGCCTCAGTGATGGCTCGTTCGGTCGCATACGCTCGCCGCAAATCATGGAGAAGGACGTGGATGCTCAGGGACTGCGGCCTGTTAGTTGGAAGTAACCGTAGAGAGTGGAGACGAACTCACATCGCAAAGCGCTGTGCTAATGTCCAGTTTCACCAACGTCCTGGTGGGCGCTTTGCAAACGGTCAGCCTGTGGAGCGGCTTGCTCTCGGTCGGTCGCAGATTCGGCAGATTGCTGAGCTCGAACACTGGGTCCTCGGCGGGTGCCGTGTCGATGAACAGCATCTCAGGCGAGGTCCGGCGGAGGATTACCTTGTCCCAGAGGCCGGTTTCGGTGACGCTCTCGGTAAAGATGGTCCTGAGTGCCGCATGCCTCATGGTGACCTGTTGCCACGCCGTGCAGATCCTGGAAATGTCAATCGGGTCGCCATTCGGGGACGCAAATTCGTAGATGGCATGCAAGTAGCACGCGTCGGGCCGTTGCGCCTGGCTGATCAAGATGCTCTGCTGAACGGCGGTAACCGGGTAGATGGTCTCGACATCCCGGACGCTGGCGAGTTTGAGCGTGGCGACGCGGTCCTTGTTGAACTTCTCGAGCCCCTCGTACGTCACATCGAGGTGCGGCACGTCTGCCTGGGTCAGCTCCTGGGGATGGTATCGCAACCTGCCGATGGCCTCAAGCAGGAGGTGTTCGTAGTTCTGCACCCATTGCGTGATGCGCGCCTGGTCCTTGGAGAAGCGGTTGTACAGGAACTTGACTTTGGCGCTCCCTTGGTCCACCATGGCGCTGACCTCGAATAACGCAATGCGGCCAACATTGCCCCCGATATCTGACGTTGATGACGCCAGCGTCCGGCCAGGAATCGCAAGCTGCTCCATGACTCCGTTGTCGCGCTCGAGGTGCTGCAGAGAGCCGGCGTAGCTGAAGATGATCTCGAACGGCCAGTCTTTTGCTGCTAAATCCTCCTTGTCGTAATGGTAAAACCGCGAGGCGAAGTACTGGGCGCCGCGCGCGGGAATCGCTCGCCGCGTGTCCTTGAGGTGGCGAAGGACCTTGATGAAGTCGTCCGACGTTTCGATCTTGAGACTGACAGGACAGAGTGAAGTAAACCAGCCCACAGTCTCGGAGATGTCGATGTCTGGATTCAATGGGTCTCTGCCGTGTTCTTGATTCCACACGACGGGTATTGGTCTGTCGTGAAAGGTCTGGGCGAAAGAGAGCATGAGAGCGGCAAGGTAAACGTCGACGGAATCGGTCTTGAAGACCTGGTTGCAGGAGCTCTGCAGGATTGTGGTAAGTTCTTGGCTCAACGAAAAGCTGACCTCGGCCGCATCGCCATAGGTGTTTGGGGTGTCCTGGAGACCCCAGTAGGCATAGTCACCCGGTTGGAGGGCAAAAGGGAGGAGGTCCTTGGGGTCCGGGCCCAGGGCGTCGGCCTTTTGAAGGTCTACCCACTTGTGAAAGGGCATAGACCGCTGTGACAATAGACTCCCGTTCTCCAACAATTCGTCGAGGTCGTGAATGATGGTGCGCCAGGAGGGGAGGTCGACGGCGAGGTGGTGGGCGGCGACGTACACGAGCTGCTGCCCGTCGTTCGTGGTCAGGTAGTCGACAGCGAAGATTGGGCCGGTCTCGACGTTCATGGATATCTGGGTCCGTTCAATGATGTCTATCAACTCCCGCTCGGACCGAATTGCGCTGTGGCATAACGTGTAGGAGCCGGCGATCTCGGGCAGGACCCTTTGCACCCACCCGTTCAGGCCTCGACCGAAGCGGGACCTGAGCATGGGGTGGTGGGCGACGACGGCCTCGATGGCAGCCGATATGTCCTCGAAGGAAAAAGGCTTCTTTAAGCGCAAGAGCAGGCTCTGGTTGAAGCGGTAGCTCCCGTCAAGCGCAGGTCTCCGCCTTAGATCACCGCCCATGCCTGTCTGGAAATACAGGTGCTGCATCGGCGAGAGGTCGAAACAGTCCGATGTCTCCTCGTCCCACTTGTGCGCCAAGCCACCCCGAGAGGCCGCAACAGCGGCGAGTTCGGATAGTGTCATGGACCCAAGAGCCTCGGAGGGGTTGATGTAAATGGACTCGTGCTTGCACCTGGCGGCCAGTTCCATGGCCGTCATCTCGTCACCGCCGAGCTGGGAGAAGGAAAAGTTCACACCAATCTGGCCCTGGGGAACCTCCAACACCTTGCTGACCAGCTTTTGTATTGACTTTTCCATCCCTGACTCTGGGGCCTGCAACGTCTCCTGGTGCTCCAGGCTCAGGGCTTGGTGGTATACGTCCTCGTTGATGTTTTGGGCCCAAGTTCGCAGCCGCCGCACGTCGACCTGACCAGCCTCGGTGACGGGCATTCCGTCCAGAACAATCCACAGGTCGGGGATGGCTTCGGGTGCGAGAGCGTGCTCGGCGGCTCGTTTGAGTTGGGCGACTTGGGTCCCCGCAAAGAGGGCGTGCGATTGGGGTATAAGGTTGATCGCTGTCGGGTTTTCCTGGGTCGTCTGGGTGCTCGACAGGGTGAGGAGGGCGACGAGCTTCCCGTCGAGCAGGCCCGCCTTCGGTCGTATTGATGCGATCCTCCCAACCTCGGGATGTGTCCTCAACGCTTGCTCGATGTCTGTTCTCTGCCCCTGGTGTGCTTCCACGCTGGCCACGCTCGACTTTCGAAGGTGTCCGTCTTTCGGCTCGGGCATGATCGACATGCGGCTCGCGCGGTGAATCTCCAACGGGGCGACCATGGCGGGCTCGACCGTGGCGGTCTCGGGGCGTCGGTTTTGTGGGGCGCAGGGCGTGATGCATGTTTGCAACTCGGCGAGCGTCGCGCACCGTAGGATATCCTTGACTTTGACGTCCATGCCGGCGGCCATGCAGGCCTTCCTCAACGCGACGGCGCGCTGCTCGTTTCCGCCCAGATCCCTAAACGACGCATGGACCTGCACTGTGTCGGTGCCAATGCCCAGGACCTGCGAAACCAGGACCAACAGGCGCGCCTCGGTGGTCTCGTCCTCCAACAGCAGCCAGGATGTCGAGGCGTCGATGTGCGGGGCGGGCGCTGGAGCGGCGGCCATGGCGACTGGCGCCCCGGAAAGGGCAAAATACACTAGAAACGAACAAGCAACAGCAAATGCAAACGCCGGATTGGTATCTCAAACAAAGAAGAGCGAAGCCGGGGGCGCTCAGGCACTGGGCCGCATGGCGCAGCAACGAGCGGCTGTTGGCACGAGGATCGCGGTCGGGCTGCCCATGGGCCCTGGTTCGGGGGTCGGGACGGGGCGTTGGAGTTGGAGCAGCGGGTAGACCACTAGCGCGCCGTTGGGACGGGGGAGGGTGCGCGGTGTGCGATGGGAGGGCGTGGTCGACATGTGTGCGCGCGCACCGTTGGCCGCAGGGAGGCTGCGTGAAGCGTCTGGTGCACCTGAACCTGAACCCGTCGACCGCGCCGCTCTGCAGACCTTGGCAACGACACCGAAGCCCGGCGAAGCTTCAGCACAAGTGCACCCAATCGTCGGCGGCTGCGGGCCAATCAAGGAGCGGGCTCAGCCCCCAGCCCGCAGCACACCCATGGCTGATCGCCCGATCTGGGCTGGGCGGCCGAGGGATGGCATGTGGCCGTTAGGCAGCGAACGGCAAGACCTGGGATTAACGGTTCCGGTTGCAGCTCGCTCAAAAGTCAAAAGCCCTGGGAAGATGGGACGAAACAGGAACATCAAAAGCCGGCCCACATCCAGGAAACCCTGGAATTGACCCAACAACCCGGGGAAACCTGGAACAAACTGAACTGGCATTGGATCCGCCTCAGCACCGTTGACCTGGTTCAACGTCCTGTGCCGCCCGCAGAGCCCTGCTTTCGACAGGCCATCATGATCCGCCAATTTGACGGCCATTTCCCGTCGGCCTCGACGATTGACCCGCCGTGGTCAGCGTGCGTCTGAAGATTCGGAGTGCGGTGGAAACCCGGAAGGGGTGTCACAACTTGCAGGCTGCGATCGAAGGTAACGCAACGGTGGCCCAATCCGGCACTTGTTCGTCGGCCCGTCGAGAAGAATCGAGATGCTGGCCGTGGCTGAGTTCCCGTCCCGCCGGGCGGTGTCGTCGGCGTCTTTAAAAAGAAAGCCGCTAACCCAGCTTCGAGTTAGCGCCCGCGGCTGGCGGCAGTCTCGACTGCCAGTGCCCCGCATTGCCCCGCATTCCAGCTTGGCCGAAGCTTTTTCGCCGGGCTGCCGCTGGCAGTGTGCTCATCACTGCCCGAGAGAAAACATGTCGTGGCCCATTGCCAGCGGCAGCTGTCGCCGTCCGTCGTCGTCTCCAAGGCTGACCAGCTGAGTGATGATGTTTTGAGTGCAACCATCATCTATTTTGAGCATGCAGGCACGAGCATTCGCAATCGTGGACACAAGCCGCGTAAGGTAGCTCGCCGGACGCTCCAGGTTGTCATTTTCCCGCTTCGAACTTTGAAGTCGCACGAGCCGTCCGTGTCCGACCAGCCACCGCATCTGAACTCGGTCAACGTTTTCGGGGCGAGTCCTTGAGGTTACATTGCTTATGGAGATGATGAGGGCGCGTCACGGCGCCGCAATGGACGGAAATCGTATTCATGGTGAGTCCGACAAAAAGGCTTGATTGATCTCTCGTTCAGTTGCCCCGATACCAAGGTACCGGGGGAGGTTGGCCATGCATCACAACAGGAATCGGAATTGCAACACAAAACATGCGTATTAACAAGCACGGCTCCCGCAAGGACTGGAAACAAAACAAAAGGGTAGTCGAAAGGAGCGCGTGACCATCGAATTATTGTCCTCATCGGGCAAACAACCTTGAAAACAACCCCAAGGGCCCAAACAGAAAGGCCGTGGGAGAACGTCCACGATGTCAACGGCAACTTCGAGAAAGATCTCGTCTTCGTGCATGGTCTCGACTTCGATAACCCATTCTTGTTTCTTTATTCCCTTGCCCGTCGACCTCATACTACTAGGCAACTCACATGCAGGCCCACACAACCGGCATCCCCCCGGGCCCGGGCCATCCAGGGTGATTGATAGGTACTACCACCCAGATAAGCAACAGGATCGCCGGAACAATTCCGACCTCACGCACCCCGGAACTCCTGCTCCGGCCCGGTCCGAGGTCTCGCCGCGTCCCCAATCCAGTTCGAGACGTACAATGGCGCCGTAGAATCGCGCCATCCAGCATCGCCTTTGGCATTGTCATGTCTGCTCACTAATAACGCAGCCGCCACACAAGCGCAGCCCAATGTAGGCCATGATGTGCCGTTGTCGAGGCGATCACGGTACTTCAGACTCAAGCGACGTGCGCATTGTCCGCGGCATGCCGGGCACCAAGGCATCCAGGCCGTCTGGCCCGGCTTGGGACTCTGGCGCGCTGACATGGCCAAAGTCCCGCTGCGATGGAACCTACAAGGACGGCCTGTGGTCTTGGCCATCGTCCATGACACGGGCGAGGCAGGGTTGGGCGACTATCCGAGTCTTGAGGAGGGGGGTGTCCGCCGGCATCATCACGCCGCTGTCTGTTCACGCACCGGCTGGCAACATCGAGTTTTGGGTGCCAATGGGGCCGAATCTGCAGGACCTCGACTCCTGCTTGGAGATAGGTGCTCTAGCACTAACTGCTTGGTGCCGCTCGAAGCTAGCTTCATCCGTTACCGGAAGGGCTGGGCTTGGTGACTGGAGAAAGAGTCGGAGAAGATGCTGGCCAAGTCAATGAACAGAGCCGAGATGCAGGTAGTTCCTGGGGCCAGAGCCAGGCACCGTTGAGTGTGATTGGGCCCCCTGGCCCCCGATTTCGGGTGCTACCGCGTCTCTAGGAGCGGCTCTCCTCTCTCAGCAGACAACGTGACCACAATTGGCCTCTCGACGATGAGCAATTTGTCGAGAAGACTCCGCCTTTCTGCAAGCCTCCAGCGCGGCTTATTCAGCCGGGACTCTTGCAAAACGAATTGGGCTTCCTGCGCGGTGTATTATTGACCCTACGGATTAGTTATCACGAAGCATCAAACTAATCGATATTACAGATGCCTGAAGTCCATGTGTGCCTGAGGAAGATATAAACATGCTGAGTTCCACTGTTCTCCTTCTCTGATGTACTTAGCTCAAACAAACCGACTTCAACCGTTCTCCTGCCCTGCAGTACACTGGCATATCTTAAACAATCTACCACACACCATCCATTTACACCTGGCACGTACATAGGCAGCCCGGCAACCAGCACCCAGGAACTAGCATCCAGCAACCATGCACCCCTCAACCCTCCTCTCCCTCCTCTCCCTCCCTCTCATCTCTGCAGTCTCCGCCACCCCGGGATCTCCCCCCTCCTCCGTCATCACAACCAAAAAGATCACCCCGGCCTACTGGCGCGCCACCTTCTCCGACCCGCCGCTCAACATCCAAAACGACGCCTTCTTGGCCGAGTTCTACGCGCTCGCCGACCAGATCACCGCGGACCCGGACGTGAAGGTGGTCGTGTTCGACTCGGCCTCCAAGTCCTTCTTCTCCAACCACGTCGACCTTGTTGGTTCCCTGAACCAGACCCTCTGGCCGGGCACCCCGCGCTACTGGGACAGCATCGCGCGGCTGGCGCACGCGCCCGTGCTGACGATCGCGGCGATTCGGGGGATTGCGCAGAATGCGGGGGCTGAGATTGCGGCCGTGTTGGATGTGAGGTTTGCGAGTAGGGAGAAGGCGGTTTTTGTGCAGGGGGAAGTGGGGTTTGGTAAGTGAAATGATGTCTAGTGATCACGGGCTGGACAAGAGGCTAACGATACGGAATGTGTAGGAGGTAACCCTGGCGGCGGCGGTATTGAGATGCTCGCTCGTCTTGTCGGCCGGAGCCGAGCGCTGGAGATTGTGCTTGGGGCGGACAGGCTCGATGCTGATACCGCGGCGCTTTATGGATGTAAGTCGGCCCTTCTTTGTGCACTCACATCGTGGTCCAGGATGAAAACCTAATGCAAAACAGGGATCAACCGCGCCATCCCGGACGCCCAGTTCGAAAAGTTTGTAGACCAGTACGCCCGCCGGGTCGCTGGCTGGGACCACTTCGCCATCGCCGCGGCCAAGAAGCTCATCAACGGGCGCACCGGCTTCCCCACGGCGGAGCAGCAGCAGGAGAGCTTCAGCTCGTTCCTGGCCGACGTTGCCCAGGGCGCGGTTGCTGCGCGCCTCAAGGCCCTGGCCGCGGCCGGGCTGCAGACCAGCGAGAAGTTCGAGGTCCGTCTCCCTGACGAGGAGCTCAAGTATGTCGGCGAGGGGCCGTGGAAGGCTTAGCCGTTTGCTCGGAGTCGGGGGTTGGAAGTTGAAACTCGGAATTGTTCAAGTTGGATAACGGCGTGATATCTGAAGATAGAGAGCATGAGCAATGAGCATGGAGATGTCCAATGATGTAGTGGAGCAGTCGCTAGATTTTAGAATCCATGGCTGAAGTTGAACTTAAAGAGGACAGCAATAAGCTGCTTGGTCGAAGTTGAGGTGTTGCAGTGCTCAAACTTCAAACTCCAAACTCCAAGTTGCTTTGCCCGCCAAGCCACATATTCAAGAATCAACTGGGCCCAACGTAATCGGCTCCAGAGTGTGGTTTATCCCACATCCTCTCCTTCCTGTTCAGCTGACAACATGGAACATGGACCATGGGGGGAACTCGGATGCTTAAGGTCCCTCCCTACCGCAAAAAGGTGTCCATTCCCAGACGAGGAGATACCGAATTTGACGCGGCCCCTGCCAAGGAAGCGCAAATTAGGGTGTCTCTGCCCTTGTCCATCTTCATCCCGACCACGTGGTCAAGGCAAGCCACGTTTCTGGAATGGCGGCGATGCTCGCCCTAGAATCGCACCTCAAATCACCCAACTTAAAACCGAAACATGGTCGACACGGTAAGGTAGAGATGCGAGCGTCAGTAAGGTCCTTGTGCGTGGCTGTCCAGCCTGTCCTCTGCTCTTGCCCGACAACATTCGCTTGCATCATTGGTTTACGGCAGCACTTGCGATCCATCCAGGGCCACGAGCTTGGTCTCCGAATCTCGAAAGAAGCCTGCAGAGTATAACTAGCTGCGAACCAACCTAGACCCTCCGGACACGAGGAAGCCCGAGCCGAACTACACGGCGAAGCACACACCAAGAACCGCCATCGAGACCGTCTCCGAGACAGGAGCAGTGCGTGAAATGATGCCGCAAATGGGTCACCTGTTCGTTCCAGAGCCTTGTCTGACAGTCTGAATGCTCATCATGGCAGGATATACGCCTTCACGGCCCTCTTGACGATCGTTCTCGGTCACCCATCATCAACACCGGACTCCAAGTCGCAGCGTCGCTTGCCGGGGACGCAGAAACAGCACGACTTTGGCCCGCTCAGGTTCAGCCCAGCCGGGACCTTCCACATCTCCATCTTCGAGGACCTCCACTTTGGGGAGAGTGAGTTGTCCCTAAGCCCACCTGGACTGTAGCATCACGTTGACAGAGACCCCCCCTCCCTGCCAAGATGCCTGGGACGCCTGGGGCCCGGAACAAGACGTCCAATCCGTCAAGGTCATCGAAACCGTCCTGGACGCCGAGCTAGACACCGACCTCGTCGTGCTCAACGGGGACCTCATCACAGGCGACAACGCCTTCCTCGAAAACAGCACCGACTATGTCGACCAGATCGTGCGGCCCCTGGCCCGGCGCGGGCTAACCTGGGCCTCAACCTACGGCAACCACGACAACCACTTCAACATCTCAGCCGCGCACATCCTCGCGCGCGAGAAGCAGTGGCCCAACTCCCGCACCACACAGATGGTCTCGGAGCTGGACCCGGACACGGGGGTGTCCAACTACTACCTCCCCGTCTACGCCGCCGACTGCGACCCGGACATGGCTTCGGCCGCCGCCCCGCCCTGCGCCCCCAAACTCCTCCTCTGGTTCTTCGACAGCCGCGGCGGCTTCGCGTACCAGCAGCGCGACCCCACCACAAACAACCTAATCGGCCTCCCGAACTGGGTCGACGCGCGCGTGGCACAGTGGTTCACGCAAACCAACGCCGAGCTGGTCCACACCGCAGGCGGCAAGGCCATCCCGTCCCTCGCGTTCGTGCACATCCCGACCAACGCCTCGCGGGCGCTGCAGGCGCGCGGCGTCGACCCGCACCGGCAGCCGGGCATCGATGACGACAGGCCGCTGGCGCGGCAGGCGCAGGGGTGGTGTCCCGACGGGACTAATGATGTGTCGTGCGAGTACGGCGGGCAGGACGCGCCCTTCATGCGGGCCGTGGCGACGACGCCCGGGCTGATGGCGCTGTTTTCGGGGCATGATCATGGGGACACGTGGTGTTACAAGTGGAATGAGTTTACGCCCGAGGGGGGTGTCGATGTAGAAGGGAACGGGGTGAACTTGTGCTTTGGGCAGCGCTCCGGGTATGGGGGGTATGGGAGCTGGATTCGGGGTGCCAGGCAGGTGGTTGTGTCGTTGACGGGGCTGGAGGAGAGGGCCGTTGAGACGTATATCCGGCTTGAGTCGGGCGAGGTGGTAGGCGCCGTCACGCTCAACGGCACGTATGGGGAGGATTTGTACCCGGCGACGCCTAATGACAAGACGAAGCTGCCGTCCGCTGACTGAGGGTAGGCGGGCGCGTTATAGAAGTGCGATTGCCTGGATTGTGGTTGGGACATGAGATTTCGGTAACTTATACATCACTGTTGAACTCGACGGGAAGTAATTCTGTGTATGTGTTCCCGCCTATCAACTGCAATGTAGATATGTCGCGGTCTCCTTGTTTTCAGCAGCCTAATTACACGGTGCCACGGGCGACCAACATCCCCTTGCGAAACATGAGTTTGCATAAAGGCACCCTGACTGCCCAATATTCAACCCCTAAACCCCTGGCACAAACCCCTCGCTTACAAACATGAATACCTCTTTGGAAACACGCCACGTCCAGCCTCTACCATCCTCGCCGGTACTTCCGCCGTCGGCCTATTATCAACCAGGGTAAACAGAAACACCCTCGGACGCCATGGTGGGCAAATGAATGACAGCGGTACCGAAATAACTTGAGGTAAGGAGCGTGGACAACGAGTGGATAATAAGTAGCAGACGGCCAGTTTGCTGGTAGAGTAGAATCTCTCGATTTTCGAACTATAACTTCCGAGCGTCCTCCCTTTTTACGTGCGCGGGCCGAGGACGATAAAATGTCCGCATGCTTTCTGATAGTTAGTTAGAAGACGCAACACGTCATCGGCGTTTCGCACTTTGAGAACTTCACTTGCTCACATGGCCGCTGTGGACGAGTTGACTGACAGTGTCAACTGCAGATGTCGTCTGGTCATTCTGGTGGTGACGCACTGGCATCATGCCTGTCTGTTGCAGGATATCAACATCAGGGGCAACATATGTATGTATGTATGTATGTATGTATGGATGTAGTCGAAGGGAAATCAATATCGAGTTACTTTATCGTACCACAACATTGCAGGACGTGTGTTTGCAGGATTAACTGAGAGTGGAACCATTATATGTTATCAAACTCGAAAGATACCACCTGGTTTCAAGGTACATGCTGTTACTACACTGATACACGGGCTTTCCTACGATTATTATTACGCTCCATGCAGCTTGGGCAGTTTGACAGGTGACCTAGTTACTGCAAGTATCCTGTGTCTTGACGCGCAGACTCGACTGTCCATACACTGCGTATGCCAAACGGCACAGCTGTACACATCCGGCAAGGAGATAGCAGGATGAACTGTTAAACCTCTTGTTCTTGCGTCTCTGATGGCCATGTCACCAATCACCCACCATCGCGATGCCACTAGGTGGGTGTTTAACTTTTCAGGCCCAAGATCAACCAAAGTTGAAAGTAGAAAAAGAACAAGGAAGAAAAGAACAAGGAGAAAGGAGGCGAAGGCTTGGGAAAAAGGATCCCAAGCAAAAAGGTGTGCGCAATCCGGGATTCGAACCCGGGTCACTCGCTATTCCAGGAGAAGATGGGAAGCGAGAATTCTAACCACTGAACTAACCGCGCTTGGTTAATTTGATGTCATGAGCAGCGTTGGCACCACCCTATGAAGTGCAACCTGCACTCTCAAACCACTAAACTGAACCTCTCCCTCTCTTGTTTGCACATTCAATGCTGAGGCGAAGGCGAGAGCTTGGAACGCGAGTTCCCGATGCCGCAAAGTGGTGTCGTAGACAGTGTGGATCACGAATCACCCCCCGTCGGGCTAACAGTCAACAGCATCAAGCACCCTCACATCACACCCCGCCCATCTTCTTCAACCAAGGGAAACCCCCTCAATATTCAGCACGCCGCAAGCTATCCATAATCTAACATCATAATGTATCCCCAGCCCACCCTATCCTACCGAACATTAACACTACCCTACCAACCACAACCGCCATGAAATGGAGTCCGTCCAAGACCAGGAATGACTCCCACAGAGATACCTCAGCTATCATAATAAGGGCTGCATGCCATGCACATAAACATCAAGACAGGTAATAACTAACGGAAGGCATGAAACGTAGAGGCGGGGGGGTATGGCTCCTGTCCCAACCAACCGTGACGCCTTGGAAATGCACCACCACCAGACCATCATGCGAACCAAAACCCCCGTCGGGAAGAAACAAGCCACCTAGAAAAGAGATGCCGAGTTAGGTCAGGCTGCCTTTGGAGGAGCCGGGGGTTTCTCCGAGGTAGCAGCCTTCTTTTTGCCAGCGGCACGGCCATGCTACTGCGGCCTGCTGGCTTGCTTTGCCTGTCATCTCAGTCAGCAACGGCTACCCATGATGCGAGAGCATGTGGGGGGGAAAACAAACCTTCATCTGCTCAATCCTTGCCTTGAGCTGGCTCGTAACCTCGGCCGCCCGCTTCCAGCTCTCCATCCCCGACGTCGCCGTGTTCGCGCTCGTGGGTGTCTCCCTGCCGCCGGTCCGGCTGCCAGTCCTACTGCCAGCCCTATCGTTGTAGTTGTTGTACCCCGCGTCCGCGCCCCGCGGTTCCTTCTCCTCCATCGAGACATCCCTCCTGAACCCTCTCGCCGGGCTACCGCGCCCGCTGCTCGCATTGCTGCCATTGTACCTGAACTCGGGGCTGAGCTTGCTGCGCGGGTGGGGCATGCCGTCCCCGTTCTCCTTCTCCTCGCTGAGGGTGCTGGTCATGCTCATGCGGCTCCCCCGCGCGTTGGACGCGTCGCGGTAGATGTCATCGTGGGTCGGGCTCATGGTCCTGAACCCCAGGCCGCCGGGCGAACCGGGGCTGCCCGAACCGCCGGCGGCGTTGAGTGCCTCGGCCTTGCTCAAGGCACGCTTGAGCCGGTCGAGCTCGCGCCGCAGCCGGTCGTTGGTCTGCTCAGCCGCGTCGGCGTCGCTGCGCGCCCTGACGAGCTGCGTCTCCTTCGCCTTGATGGAGAGCACGTCCCTCGTGTGGTCCTCGATAAGGCCCGCGTTTTGGTTCTTGAGCTCCTGGATCTCCGACATCAGCTTGGAACGGTCGTGCCGCGCGTCGTCGAGCGCCTTGAGTAGCCGCTCGTTCGCGTCACGCAGTTCCTCGAGCTCAGCACGCTCAATCGCTGTGATGCCAGACGCTGGTGACGGGGATGGTGGTGCAGCAGGCATCGCGGGTGCGGCGGGTTTCGCGAGGGAACGTCCCGCAAGACCGCCACGGCCAAGGCCCATACGTGGCGCCGGTTTGGCAGGCGGGGGCGACATTGGAGGCTCTTCCTCTTCCATTGGGGGAGGGGACGGAGCTGGGGCTGCCCGCCGGGGTGAAGCGGCGCCGGGGGCCGCCAGCCGCTTCTGAGGGGCCTTGAGACCACCAAGTGCACCTGGCTTGGGCATGCCCAGCTTGCTTCCTAGGCCCGGACGCGGCGCCGCAGCTGGCGCCGCTTCTGGTGGTGGTGCTGCAGCAGCAGCAGGCTTCTTCACACCACCAGGGGCTTTCTTGACGCCACCGCCCACCGCCTTCTTTGGGGGAGGCCCCCGGGCAGCCGGTGGCGGCGGTTTTGGCTTGTCCTTGGCCTTGACTTCGGCCGTCTCGAAGAATTCCTTGACTTTGGTCTTGCGGATATCGTCGAGGCCTTCCAGATGCGGGTTCATAGCGCGCTCGCCAATGATCTTCATTATAGTCCCTAGGATTTCAGCACCCCCCGAACGGAGCCCCTCGCTTGATTCCGAGAGGAGTTTCTTGGCCGACTCGACAATGGTCGCGATCTCCTGTTTGCTGGGAACGTCTCTTGTTATTCGCAGGCACCGGACGAGGAACTTCATGGTGCCCTCCTTCACCTGGGGGTTCTTGTGCACGAGGAATGCTGTGATGTCCTCGAGGCAGTCGGTAAGGTCAGTCGACAGGAACACGGCGTCCAAGGCGGCGCCGAGGGCGTCTGCCACCGTTTGCTTCTTCTCCTTGAGCCTCTCCATGATGGGCTGCATCACTGTGGAGCGGTGTTTGGAGTAGCCTTTCCGCAGACCCTTGGCCAGCAGCTCGATGCACTGGGCTGCTTGTGTGACGACTGCGATGTTTGCATCCTTCATGCACTTGGCCAGGCAGCGGTTGACCTCGTTGAAATCCCCGTCCTTGATCCTCGGCACGTTGACGATGGCATGCAGGGCCTCGAGCGCCTCCTTCCTTTCTTTCCATTTCGACGAGCCCAGATTGTCGAAGAAGTCTTTCGGTATCTTGCTGACCACGTCTTGCGGCTCGGCGAGATCGAATGCGTCCACCTCACCGGGCTCCTCGGCTTCCCCAGCGTCGTCCTCGTAGTCCTCATCTCCCCCACCAGCCGGAGCACGCTCCTTCTCGGCTTGTTGTGACCTCAAAAGGCGCTCCTGCTTGGGCGCACCCTCGGCCTTGACCTTCTCAAACTGGGCCTCGAGATCGGTCTGCTGTGTCGGCTTGAGGTCGTTCCAGAACATGGGCTTCATAGCGTCGCGCAGCCAGCGGTAGAACTCGACGGCCAGGTTTGTGGCCTCTGCTCGCACATTCTTGTCCGCGTGGCCAAACACCTTCGGCAGAATCTTAAGCACCGGTTTCGGATCCGCGGTCTTGCAGCCGTAGTTGTGGTAGATCTGTGTCAAGGACGCTAGTGCCGCGGCGATGACCTTGGGTTGCTTGCTCGAAAGAACGGGGAGAATTTCCTCGATTACCGGGCCGGGAACGTCGATCTCGATGAAGAGGAGCAATGCCTCGAGCGCCGAAGCTTTTGTGGCTGCTCTGGTGGACGAAAGGCACTTTTCGGCGATTGGTGTCACGGCATTTTGCCGGGCTCGGAGCGCGCCATCGCGGCCGCCAAACTTGAGAAATGCGCAGAGCGCGGCGAGGCCGTCTTGCTGTGCTGCAACGTTTGAGTCCGCCACTGCCGACTTCCACAAGCTCGGATCTTGGGTGAAGGGCCGAAACGCGGCATCGTACTCGTCGGGGGTCTTCTCGAATAGTTGGGCCGCCTCTTCGTATGCCTGCTTCCGGACTTTCCACACCTAGACATCCGGCAAAACAAGGGGTCAGCGCATGCGGTCCGGCGCCATGAGCATGCGGTGCCGTACCTTGTGCACCCAGCGCTCTGTCAAGGGCAGGGAGCTAAAGTCCTCCTCTTCTGCCATGCTGGGCCTGGATCTGAAGATAGTACAAAGGAGGTTTGGTCGAGCGGGCTCGGCGCCGGACTGCGGGTGTCTCGGGTTGGCGGGGTTGGCGGTCTCGGAGCACCGTCGCTTGCGGCCTAAACTGGCGGTTTTCTTGATCAGTCTCTGGAGGCAACAGGGCTGGCAACGGCCATTCATGTCGGACTGGGAATATGCACGCCAGGGCGGTAGAAGCAGCGGAAATGCAAAGCTCGAAATTCCTGTCTGGGGAAGGAGACGAACATACAAGGGAACAGTCAGGCAAGGCAAGTGCGTGCTGTGGTTTGGCTTCCTTGCGCGGGTCCTTTCTGCGCGAGTAAAGCACAGTGAGCGAGAGTGTGCCGTTCCTGCTCGCGGGGTGTTCTATGCGCCGTGCGGGGTGCGAATGTCGGGGCAGGTGTTGTGGATGGTTTGTTGTCGGGTGCTCGCCGCTTGAGATTTCTCTTTTGGCGGTCGGTGCAGGGAGGGGACGGTCAAGGGCGACCCTGGCTTTTGCTGTTTGCTAAGCCTGAGGCCGAAAGGGACAGGCCTGAAAGAATTGCGCACGGTAAAGAAGATTCGACAAAATGGAAGGCTGCCAAGGTTCTCTTGAAGAGTGCGCAGGCTTTTGCAGAAGCGACCAATATTTACTTTTTGCAGAAATCGGTCTGGGTTGTTTGTGGCTCTTGGGCTGTTGTTCGCTGTTGTTCGATGCAAGGCGGCGGGGCGCGACGCCCGATCTGGCTGCTCTGGGCTTCCAGGTTGTTGACATGTGCCGTGGGACGGGCCCGTGCATCCATTGCTGCAGAAACCCTGGGCCCGTGATGTCACTCCGCCATTGGCCCCTGCGCCCGGCAGATGCACCTTGCCAGCTGCGGCCGGCTCGCTTCCCCGTGCTGCCAGCTCAAACGGAGCGCAACAGTCCACTGCCAGCGGCACTTGCAGCAAACAACAAATCCCACCGCAATTCTCCCAGGGTTTCTGTCCCGTCTGCCCCGCCAATTCTGTACCGAGAGGTCATAATATCTGTGGAACTTTCTCTCGGCAATCCGATCATCTCGAGCATCTATCTGACCGCCCGCCGTCCCACGCATTCCAGCTTGCTCGAACCTTCCTTAGGCGCGTTCCCCAAAAGTCAAGATCCACTCTCGGTGCCCGTCTGCCGTGGACCTGTCGATTTCGAGACACCCAAAACCCTCAAAGCACCTGAGCAGTCGCGCCTCTGTCAACGAGCTGCGACCTGAAGACACCGGCTTGCGACCTCCCGACGGCAATGGACCCTTTGCTCGGCCATATTGGCACGAAACTCCCATAGCTTTGTCCATCCCGACGACGAGGCGAACGCCGACGGCGCCGTGACCGCCACTTTGATCTCCCCTCCCCTCCCCGCGATTTGCCCGTCTCCACCCAACACCCAACCAACCAGAGGTTCCCGACTGCGGTTTGTGCCTCTGCGATGGCCCAGCTATTAACGCCTCGACAGGCTGAGGAGCTGTAGGTGTTGCGTCCGGGCTTGATCGGGGTTCGCCGAGGATTCGGGAACGGCACTGACGGGCAAACAAACAGACACCGCGCCCTCATCGCCTATCTTTCCTCCAACAACCTCCCAAGCACCGCCGCCGCGCTACGGGCCGAGCTGGACCTCGGGGAAGATGTCTTCGACGCTGCCACGGCCAAAAAATATGAAGGCCTTTTGGAAAAGAAATGGACAAGCGTGGTTCGGCTACAAAAGAAGGTGGGCTGACCTCTCCTTGCGCCCCTTATTTCGACCTCGTGCCGTTCTAACCCCAAGTCTCCGCAGATAATGGACCTCGAGGCGCGCAATGCCGCCCTTCAGTCTGAGCTCGACAACGCGACACCGACGTCACGGCAGAACAAGGACCCCGTAAATTGGCTGCCAAAGTCTCCCGCCCGCCACACGCTCCAATCACACCGCAACCCCATCACATGTGTCGCGTTCCACCCCGTTTTCTCGTCGCTAGCCTCCGGTTCCGAAGACCAGACAATCAAAATATGGGATTGGGAGCTCGGGGAGTTGGAACGGACCATCAAGGGCCACACCAAAGCGGTCCTGGATGTCGACTTCGGAGGGCCCCGCGGGAACACCCTCCTCGCATCATGCAGTTCGGACCTCACCATCAAACTGTGGGATCCGTCAGACGACTACAAAAATATCCGAACTCTGCCCGGGCACGATCACAGCGTCAGTGCAGTGCGCTTCATCCCGTCCGGCGTCGCGGGCGGCGCTGGCAATCTGTTGGTTAGCGCCAGCCGAGACAAGACGCTCAGGATATGGGACGTGAGTACGGGGTACTGCGTCAAGACGTTGCGAGGACACGCCGAGTGGGTGCGTGATGTCTGCCCCTCCATTGATGGCAGGTTCATCCTCTCAACAAGCGACGACTACACGAGCCGGCTATGGGACGTGTCGATAGCGAATCCGGAACCGAAGACGACACTAATCGGTCACGAGCACGTCGTCCTCTGCTGCGCGATCGCACCCGCGGCTTCGTACGCCCACTTGGCCGCTATCGCAGGAGTCAAGAAGCCACCCCCCACCAGCGCGGTCGAGTTTATGGCAACCGGGTCGAGAGACAAGACCATCCGGTTATGGGACGCTCGGGGCACATGCATCAAGATCCTGGTTGGGCATGACAACTGGGTGCGCGGCCTCGTTTTCCACCCCGGCGGCAAGTACCTGCTCTCCGTCGCCGACGACTACACACTGAGATGCTGGGACCTCGCGCAGGAAGGGAGATGCGTCAAGACAATATCCGACGCACACGGCCACTTTGTGCAATGCATCCGATGGGCCCCTTCCGTCGTCAAGGACGTGCCCGTGGCCAACGGTGCCGACGGGCAAGGCGGGGAGGCGAACGGGACGGCCAAGAAGGCTGCTGCTGCGGCTGCCGAGGCACAGATCCGCTGCGTCCTCGCAACGGGTAGCGTCGACCTCAACGTGAGGATTTTCGCCAACTAGGAGAGCCCGTCGGCGGTCAATACCGAAGCACGAGCTTGCGCCGACCCCGGATAAGTCAGCTCGGTGGCGCAATGCAGAATAATTGCCGCCGGCCGAGCCACCCCTGGGGCACCAGTGGGGTTGGATCGCGGAGGGGCAGCCCCCAAAACGAGGGCCCAGGACAGGTCAGTGATGGAAGCTGAGTCGGCCCGGGTATCTGTTTCTCACATGATGCGCAGACCTGAGACAGCCGCCTGTTCCGCAGACATCGAGATTGGGATATCAGCACCCAGATCTGCCACGGTATCCTGCCCTTGATGGACGATCAGGATCTCGCCGAGCCAAGAGATATGACAGCGTTAGATAGATACCCCTATGTTAAAGCGATTGATGATTCGAAGATCGGCCAGAAGGATTCGGACGTCTTGTTCAACATGGGGGATTGTCTGTGCAACAAGGACATCCTCTCCTTCACCACGCTTTCAGGTTTCGCGAAGGACAAATGCCCACGTCAGTTCCTCTCGTTTCCAAACCTAAGTCCTCGCTCCATCTCCACGCTACGAATGCCATCCATCCCCGTTCATCAGGGCCCGACGGACCAAGACCCCTCATCTAAACTCGTTTAGGCTTGGAAGAACGTACTTCCGGCAGCTCGTGATTATCTCATAAGCGGGCGAAAACTGTCCGACAGACGTCATGATCGTACAAATTAGCTTTTCCCCTTTTCCTTCGCACAAGCAACCGACGGACTCTTGAACCGAGTGATGTCGGAACATCCTTCTCAAACCATGGCAAGCAACACAGCCAGCGGGCCAAGCTCTGGGGCTCCATCCACCCCAGGACGAATCGTCTCCGAATTCAGTAGCAGGTGAGTGACTCTATCCACCGCTGAATTGGACCGACCCCCTTCTCTTCTGAGTCTTCTCCGGCCCGACCCTGCGGGCAGGCTGCAACCGTACGGACTGACCACGGTTGACACATTACCTACCTACAGAGCGCGGGAGGAGCAGGCCGGCGGATGGTCAGCCCTCTGGGACAGCGGTCAGGGCGGCCTCTGGGACCGGGGCAAGCCCTCGCCGGCTCTGGTGGATCTTGTTGAGTCAGGCACGGAGTTGATCCCGAAGCCTGACGGGATGGGATCAGGCGGGCGCAGACCGAGGGTGCTTGTGCCGGTATGGCTGCCTCCCGCCTGGCCGCCATCAATCATGATAAAGCCGGGATTGCTGACTAGGGTTCTTTTTATTCTGTCAGGGCTGCGGAAAGGGCTACGACGTCGTGATGCTCGCCCTGCACGGGTACGACGCGGTCGGGCTGGACGTCTCGCGCACGGGGGTCGAGACCGCGCGGGTGTATGCGGCCGCCCAGCTTGCTGCGCCGGAGGAGTATAACTTTGCTCGGCCAGAGAAGTACGCGGCCTGCGAGCGGGGGCGGGTCAAGTTCGTGGCGGGTGACTTCTTCGCCAAGGACTGGGAGACCGAGTGCTGCTCCGGCTCGGATGATGATGATGGGGGCTTTGCTGGGTTTGATGTCATCTATGACTACACGGTAGGTAGTTCAGCGCCTGTTGTTTTGTTTTTGTTGCGGTCGTGGTTAACTGTGTTTGTCAGTTTCTCTGTGCGCTTCTCCCGGAGATGCGCAAGGACTGGGCCTGCCGGATGAGCGAGCTGCTGTCTCCCTCGGGGGTGCTGGTGTGTCTGGAGTTCCCGTTATACAAAGACTTGAAACTCCTAGGACCGCCCTGGCCGTTGCGAGAGGGTATCTACTGGAATCTGCTTGTGGCAGGAGGCGATGGGATCCTGCAAGACGAAGACGCTGCTCGGGCTGCAGCGCAGAGTCCGAGCAGCGGAGGCTCCTTCGGGAGACTCGGTTATATCAAGCCCGAGCGGACGTATGAGGCTTCACGTGGGACCGACATGCTAAGTATTTGGGGTTTGAATACGCGAGGCAGGTCGCAGAGCGGCCGCTGACGGTTCCCATTCTGTTGTTTCGGCGTTCGGTGGGCAACCGGGCGGCAATCCTGATCGAGGATCACATTTCTAGATCCCGTGGTCTCTACGGGCGCTCCTTGGCTCGGTCACAAGGTCCCGCTGAATAAGCTTAAATGGAGTGTATCTCATTAAATTACCAAGGAGCTCATGCTTCCGGGTCTTTATTCGCGCAGTTCGGGGGCAGTTGGGGAACGGCAAAGTCCGAAAAGAATCCTTACGGCTGCCGGATGCAACCCTAAACATCGGAAGAGTACGACGCTAGATCAGAAAGTCCCGACATGTAAGACATTAGTCAACGGGGTGTTGTGGTCAAACTCAAGGGAAACCAGGGAAAGGCGCTGCGGATTTACTAGTTTAGATCTAGTTCTCAAAAGATGTTGCTCAACTAGCTGGTTCAAGCCAAATTTGTTTCTTGTCTGGTATCTCAGAGGATCCGATGTGAGCCGCGTGACATGAGCGAGTGCCTCAATTGAGGACCGGACATTTCGAATACTTACATGTATATCATCATGTTGACTCCCAACTTTAGAGAACCGAAACTACCACCAAAATACTCCCACAACTTCTCCCTCGGCACCCCCTATCCTCGACCGCAACCATGATGCCCCAAGGCCTCCTCCCAACAATATTATCCGCCCTCCTGTGGACACAAGCCGCCCGCGCGGATAGTGTCGATGAATTCGTCGGCAGCGCCCGCATCCAGGTCCTCAACATCACCAGCTTCTGGGACGATGGAGCTCTCGACAGCCGGATCGGCTGCATCAACGCCGCGGGCATGCTGACGCTCGACGACTGCGCCGTCTTTACGCGCTTCGACGCCAGCCCCAACACGCTGTACACAAAAGCGGGCAACTGCACGTTCCAGAACCCCAACATGCCCATGAACACCGACAGCATCTACGGCCAAAACACGCCCGCCTGGTGGTGCGGGGAGCGGGGGGACTGGCCCATGTACGAGGAGTGGTATTACACTTTGGTTAGTCCTATGCTAACTATTCCCTTTCCATCCTCTCTCTTTTCGCACAGTTCGGTTGCCATATCTGCCGAGGCCGTGAAGATGGCATGAAAAAGCTGATGGGTGAGAGCAGAACGGCCAGCCGTACCCCTTTGTCTGCACCGGCAACATCAGGTGCTTCTTCGACGTCAAGGCGGTTGTGCCTGTGGCGGGCGACGCCCTGCCGATTTGGACGTACTTTTGGGGCAGCCAGCAGATGGATATCGAGGCGGGCCATTGGCGGGTGACCCTGCTGTGGGAGCGGGTGGATAAGGAGTAGAGCATGGAAAGGCGTTGGAATCAGGGGGTGGATGCCGGCGTTTAGGTAGTACAGTTGTACCATCATCTCGCCGGGCTCTCCTCACCCAAGACAAGCCAGAATCAACGTACACCGCGAGTCAATCCTCAGGAGCTGAACAAAACCGGTGTCGCAGCCTCATCAAAAACGCCGAGCCTTCCTTCAAGTCATGTTATGCATCTGGGTTAAGTTCTCGACGGCTACATGTACGAACTTAACGGACCTGCAAGATGCCCATTCGGCGCAAGATCTCTGACTCCCAACCGAGCTGGCCCGTCTGGGCACCGAGCTGAGGGCAAGCCCAGCCGGGTCCTCCGCCTCCAATGCGCCGATTGCAGCGCCCACAGTGCGAAGTTTCCGTGCCATGCGGGGGATTGGCCAGCAACGCGTGTTGTTGACGAAGGGGGCTGGGCCAAGCCTCTCAGTGGTTACCCGTTTAGGTAGTTGGTTGGGACGTGGGGGAGGGTGTGGGGTTGGGCTGTAATGGTTGCCCGATGCCCCCGTGTTCTGTTTTTGCACCTGTCCTCAAGCTTGCGGTGAGGTTTTTTGGGTAAGGGGAGTGGTCTGGTGTGCTTGCCACCCTCTGTGAACGGCCAGGGCATCGTGGGAGCTATTTATTATGGTTTATCATGTATGATTGAACCCCTGGCCGAGTTTGAAGCGGTCGCCGTTGCGGGCGGGGCCGAAAATGGACGGGCCGTTGCCGGACGGGGACATGGAACGGCCGTGTACACAGTAAGTCAGTGGTGGCACAAACTCGGACTAAACGCTGACTGTGTCGGAAAAGCCCCTGGAGGTACGAACATGACAATGGTGGAACAATATGGGTTATTATCGACGCTCATGCCGAACTCACGGCATGGCAATGATGGCATGCTGCAGTGCTGTTCCATTCTCACAAGCTCACCCCTCAACCGCGCACCTGGGGGCTTGTGGCTTGGAACTTTCAGCCCAGTTAAAGCGGATCCGGGGTCTCGCGAACACAGCCCAATGGCGCTGCCGCATGCCCTTAGCGCTGACATGGTTGGTGATCCCGGTCCAGCATCTTTTCACTCGCAGATCTTGGGAAACATCCCGTGCAGAAGAAGCAGACTGAGCCTCATTCAACTCCCCATGGGATATTTTCGGACACCAGGCTGGCTGAGACAGGCTTGTTGAGGACTGCACTGGGGAAACGTGGCAGACGAAAGGCTCCTTCGAGCCCATCGCCGACCAGCGGCTGAGGTCAGACCGGCCCAAAGCTGAAAACCTGTCCCATGTCTATTGGTGCAGATCCGCGACGGCACGCTCGCGAATTGGGGACTAGCCTGGGCACCCCGGGCTGTTGTGCCAGGCAGCAGGCCTAGGCCCGAAGTAAAAAAGAAGCTTTCGCCAAGTAGATTGCCCCGTCCCTCCATCCTATCCTCTCGGCATCTTTCCGAACGACCTGGCAAGTTGCGATCGGCCTGAGATCTGAAACAGAGCGTCGCCATGGCTCCTTTCTCCCGCCAGAAGACAATGTAACGCTGCCTTTACTCTAACTACTACTCTTGAACTAGGACTAACTTCTTCCCCTCCAGACACGAGGCCAGGCGAAAGAGACGGATCCATACCATCGTGCCATGGATCCAGAACCCCCTCCAAGGCGTCGACAAGCAGAGTCTCGTCTTCGCGCCGCGACATGAAGCCAGCACGCTCGAGCTCTTCTTCGATCTCTTCTTCGTCGCCAACCTCGCCACCTTCACCGCCTACCACTACATCGTCGACCACTCCTCGCTGTTCGCCTACATCGGCTTCTTCGCCATCATCTGGGTGACGTGGTTCCACACGGTCCTCTACGATGTCCGCTTCGAGAACGACAGCATCTACAGCCGGGTGTGCAAGACGATCATCATGTGCGCCTTTGTGGGCTTCGCCCTGGTCGGCTCTGCCTTCGCCCCGGGCACGGTCAGGGGCGACAACACCAACTTCCGCGTCCTCTGCTACACGCTGGTCATGAGCCGCGTGCTGTTCAGCATCCAGTACATCGTCCTCGGCGTCTTCGTCGGCCGAGCGCGCCGCGCCGACCTGTACCTGCCCGTGTTCCTCAACGTGCTGACCTATGTCGTGGCCACGGCCGCCTACGCCGCCATGATCCCCGCGTTTGTTGACTCCAAGCCGGTCGACGCCAACAACGGCATCTACAGCATCTGGTGGGTCGTCATGGCCCTTGAGACCATCGCCACCATCACCGTGTCGTGTTGCTGGAGGATGTTGAGCTTCAAGAAGACGCACTTGGTCGAACGCATGGGGCTGCTGACCCTGATTGTTATTGGCGAGGGTGCTATTGGCGTCACAAAGACCATCTCGCGCATGATGGGGAAGTCGGGGCTTGATCCTGAGGGATGTGGGCTGATTCTTTGCATCGTCTTGATCTTGGTAAGTCATCCTTCACTCACGACTGGAGCTCGCCCGCCGTTGATGACTGCACTGGACACCACCACTAACCCCCACGGCAGATTGGCATCTGGATGATCTACTTTGACAACCACCCGCATGGCCATTTCGGCACCATCCGACAGCAGATCTGGTCCTGCCTGCACTTCCCGGTCCACCTCGCCATCGTCGGCCTCGTCGAGGGCGCCCAGCAGATCGCCCTGGCCCGGTACGTGGCCAACGGCATCACCAAGGTGGAGAAGTCGCTGGTGCAGTACTGTCTCAAGGACCACCTCGACGGCGAGGCCCTGGTCGACAAGTTGACGGCCACCGTCAAGTACCTGCAGCTCGACAAGAAGGTGACCAGCCTCATCTTCCTCGACGAGATCACCAGCGACGTGACGAGCATCGGCGAGACGGCAGGCATCTGCGGGGTCGACGCCGTGTCTGGCAGCGACTTCTACGACCTGCCCGAGCTGCTCCAAAACCTTTACTTCCACGTCGCGGGAGCCATGTACAGCGCGCTGGGGCAGAACATGCCGCTGGACGAGGACGTGCTCGTCATCATGGTCGAGTCGTGGAAGCTCGTCTACCGGTACTTTTGGGCCGCCTTCCTGATCCTCATCGGCTGCTTCCTCGTCGTCATGATCCTCATCCGGACGACCAAGGTCGACGCCTTTGACTACATGTCCTTCTTCGACCGCGGTTTCGTCATTGTCGCCGCCGCCGTCATCCTCGCCGTCTCCGCGAGCCATGATATCATGTACACCGTCATGGAGACCCCCGCCATCCTGCCCATCGCCGTCGGCCTGCTGTACCTGATCATCCTCCTGGACCGGCTCGGCGCCTGGATCGCCAACAGGCGGAATGTAAAGTCGGGCGATCCGCTCACGGGGGCGCACGCCGGGCACGGGCACGGGCACGGGCATGAGGGGCACGACGACCACAGCGGCGGTGGCCACGGGCACGAGGTGGCGCCGGACAAGCAGGGTCTCATCGTCTCGTCCACGCCGGCCGCACCACACCACCACCAGCGGCAGGCTTCGGGCCCCGAGCACTTCACGTTCAGCCGGGCCGGGACCTGGGCGATGCCGTCGTACAGTCCAACCACCCCGTCGCCGGGTTACGGCTCGCCGGGCTACGGCTCGCCGCATGTCACGCTCTACGACACGCCGCAGCCGACGCCGCCGCCACAGCCGGTTGGGCAGGCTCCGATTATGAACGCGACGTATGCGCCCGGTGGGTACATGCCGGTACATAATGGGCAGTTTGGGCACTATGCTGGGGATGGATATTGAAAGGGGTTAATTAGTAATTTGTATTTTTGGGCAGTCATAATTCTCTGTTGTTCCTCCACGTTCCTTCAACACTGCCACACTTCCGCATGAATTGAATGCTCGACGGGATTCTCGTTGGGCCTGACAGGGATCATGACATCTTCGGTGGGCTGGCTATAAATGTCGGAACGATGACAGGAATGTGAAGGATTCGCTTGGTGATTCTAATCACTTATATCGTCCAATCATTGTCCGAACTGGCTTCAGAATGGAGGTGGCTAACGCCTCGGAGGTAGCTACCTGGTCAAAGTTGTATTGGCCGGATGGCTGTGGTGTGAGTAAGGGAAGTTAAGTAGGTATTGGTTCGCTCGGACACGAAAGGGAACTGGGAACCGCCTTGGTGAGCTTGAATCATGACGTAGTTTTTGTACTTGGCTTGCCCTTGGGCTTCAGTCATCCTCGTGGCAAAAATGTCTGGATCTCAGACAGCTGATCAAGTGCTCAAGAAAGTCTTGGAAGTAATTTGATGAAGTTTCCGTTCTAGTTGCTTTGATGTCGATCAAGGAGAGAAAAGCACTGCCATGGGCATACGCTCTTGCTGCCTGGCTTTGGTTGTTCACATCCCGAGGATGAGGCAAACCGATTCTGGGTCACTCAACCCTACTGTTACCACCATCACATTGCTTCGTTTGATCGAGTTCATCCCCGAGATGGCGGACTACGTAGATTTCTTTTCTTGGACCTGGTCGAGTCCGACGTGATGCGAGATATAACAGGCCTGTATGCCAGTTACCAAGTCTTTGACTGCTTGGTAGGCAGATTCCGGCATGATATTCGACGGAACTAGAGGTTTGTAAGCTGGGTTTGAAGCATCGCCTCTGGGGACTTCTTGTATATAAATACTTTGATCATGTCTCCTGTTAATCTCTGCTCTAATCGTCCACTCGATACTATCACGCCCCTAGCATCACCCTACTGTTGCAAGTGTCACTGTATTTCATTGAACCTTGCCTTTCCTCGTTTGATACTTCAGACAACTACTATTACCATAAAGTTCTTCCACTCCTTCACAGCCAGAACTGCATTCTCAGCACGGACAACGGGTGTAGGGCCTGGGAAACGGAGATCGAGTCTTGCTTGAACGATAACTTTGGAAACTGCGGCGAGTTTGAGTGTGGTCTGCGACGGCACGGCCTGTCCTCATTAGATAGTCGAGGGCTGAGGTCATCTCCATTTAACATATGGCAGGTTCTCGCAATGAAATGAGGATTGGTTTTGGTCCGGCGAGGCATTTAGTGAATTGGATTGTGGTGAGCAATATAACCCGGTTGAGAACTATTTTTTTGCCTATATTTATCTTGTTTCTCAAGGCCTACAGCCGGGTTTGAGTGAGTATATGAGTGTATCAACTCGATCTCGTTTAAATGAACGAGAGAGGACCACTAGGGGCAGTGAAGTCGAAAGGTGAACACAGTAAGAAGCACTAATAGAACTGGCGTGGCTTTCTTTTCTTCCATATTTGGTCTGCCAACACCCGACAGTCAGGCGAACGATCAACACTCTTCCCGGGTCCTCGCCCTACACCTGCTGCCGATGTTCAATCTTGGAAAAACACCTCCATGAAGCTCTGAGGATTCCGAGCAACATCAATACCATACTTGTCCTTATCGGAGCCTCTTCAAGTCAAATGATGGTCACTTCCCGCTCCGTGGCCCCTTCAAAACACCCAACCTCCAGCATGTCATTGATACCAACGCGCTCATAGGCATCTGAGCGGGTATCAGAACGGACGAGGATCAAGGCCGTGGCCCAGCCCGGGTGATCGCCAGAGGTTGGTTTTACTCCTAGAAGGAGGCAGATGACATCTACCGGTGTCTCGCAAAGACCAGGCGGGGCACCGAGTTCCGGATGCATGGGTGTCGTATCGATGATGTCGGTAGCGGTGCTCGTGCTGGTAATATCGCCGATGACGAGTTCGGAATCTATACAGTGGTGGCACCCGCTGATTTTGTTGTCTCGCTCTACCTCTGGCACGCACGTCGTGGTTCTGTTGAGGGCCCCGTTGACGACTTTGCCCCGTAGAACAATTTCCGTATCGGAAAGGTCGACAATTTGGCACTGGGCCGAGGGCGGCCCCAGGAAGTCTGGACGATCACTTCTGTAAGCCACCATGCCATCAACAGAAGCCCATGACCATGATGGCGCCCTTGGGTGTCTCGGCCTCACATGGCTTGGCTTCCATCCTCCTTCATTAGAGATGGAAGGTTCCGAGGCCCAAGTCAGTCCCACCAGGAAGTCCATCTCCCAGAGTCCGGCGTAGCATCGGCCCATACCGGAAGCCTGGAATGCCTGGATGATGCCCGATATCGCTGGGAGCTTGTCCGACTCCCGCGTCAGCTGTCGGAAAGTGTAGTTCTGAACACACTCGGCCCAAAAACTGAGGAGGCGTCTTGACGCGGCCATGTCTATCGTGTCCCGCAGCGGCAGATGAGTCGGTCGTATGCGGTCCATCGTGCGGCTGGTATCTTCAGCCGAAGTGATCAGAGTTGGCCGGGATTCGGTCGCGCGGGCGGTCCTGCAGTGCCAGACTAGCTCGTGTTCGACGTACTGTACCACACGCCTGGATAGAATGTGTTCTTGGAGTGTCCATCCCCTTCTGTGCAACCGGTAACCGAGAAGGATGGGGTCCCAGGACTCTCTGGCGTAGATTTCCCCCTCGCGAAGAACGTCCACCTCCCTAGGTGACTGTCCGGGCTCCAATGGCCAGACAAGAATGTGACGTGCTGAGCGTGATCTTCTTGAGAATATTCCGTCCTGGCAATTTTTGGACTTGGTCGCAGAAATCGTGATGTAAGCGTTTCCATAGACGGTTGCCATCTTGGCTGCCTCCACCTTCCAGTCAGCGTCGTCGTCTTGGATGATGGTCAAGGCATCAACCCAAAGGTAGCGAAGGCCCAGAAGATGGGTGATGGTCATGGCGTCCTGTAATGTCTTTGGGATGTCGGACCATGGAATACCAGATTTGAACGACTCAAGCACGGCTCTGGTCAGCCTCTGGGGCAAGGTGTCGCCCCAAACATAGCTGAGTGCGCTGCTCCGTTGGTCTCGAATAGGAACGGTTCCAGTGACCCATCTGAGGTTGGATTCAGATCCACGACACGCGTTGGAAGCCGGACCGCGTTTGGTGCTTTGCAGTCCTCGTGGCCAGCTTCACATTGCGCGATCCATTGCCCGATCTGGTCGAAACACTGCGGTGAGTCCGAGTGTTTGGAAACGACAGGCACCGGGGTGAAATGAGAGTAGGGAGCCGGCAGGTCTGACACGGTCAGGAACTGCTGCATCGTAACCCAACAAGAAAAGTCCTCCCAGATTGTGAGCGTCAATGGGACATCAGGGGGCCGTGAATGTATGACGCTGAGCTCGTGAAGGTCGCTAACATGCAGGTCCCACTGAGTGTTTTCTTGGAGAACATGTTGCGCGGCCCTCAGCAGGATGGAGCAAATGGGACAGCCTGACTCGACGGCTTCGGAGGCCGCCTTGGGGGAGATGGCAATGTAGTTGCACCCCCCGTCGCCATTACTCTCGTAACCCGTCGCCGCCTCCACGGCGAGGTTTTTGCAAGATGAGCATACTTTCTGGACGACATCCATGTCGTGAGGACTGTGTTGTAGCTTGTGTGAGCTTCGTGTAAACATCAGGATGTCAGGGAAGTCTGTTCTATACAAAGGCTTCACCGCAGGATTTGCGGGATTTAATTTGAATCCTTGCACCCTCCGAATTGGTTCGGCTACTTCCACTGCAAGCAACAGGCGACATATAGGTGCCAGGTAACGTAACTCGTCACGGCCCCCAAACCGCCGGTCATCCTTCATACAGCCGTCAAAGATCCTGTCAAAAGTATCGTAGTAATATACAAACTACCCACGGCATCGCGTTACACTACTAGTACATAACTTCTACTTCAATAGTATCAAGATTGTTTGCAAGAAAGAGGGGAGGCTACTAGAGAAAGTCGATTTATAGTAGGAAGTACTTATAGAACTAGCTTCCTTGTATCTGGTTTCTTCTATTTTTAGTTTCCATCTTAAACCTGGATTAGACCAATATCAAAGCTCTACTTCTCTGCCCCTCACCCTATACCTGCTGCTCATCCTTGACCTTGGCAAACACCTCTAGGAAGCTCTGAGGATCCTGAGCGCCGTCAACCTCGTACTTCCCCTGAATGATATAGCGAGGCACGCCACGTATGCCCGTGCTCTTCGCTTCTTGAACCTCCGCATCGACCTCCTCCCCTCCCTTCCCCGTCTCCAGCCACTCCTTGACCTCCTCCCGGCCAAGCCCCGCCTTGACACCCACCTCAACGAGCATCTCATGGCTGGTGATATCAGCCGTACCCTCAAAGTAATCCCGGAACAGCTCCATCACAACGCGGTCCTGCACCTCGGGCCCCTTTGTCTTCCCCAGCTGAATCAGCCGGTGCGAGTCCCGCGTGTTGCCGATCCTCCCAGCGAAGCTAAAGCTGATGCCCTCTTGCGCGCCCATGCTCCGCAGGCGCCCCTGGAATGCACCGGCGCGCTCGGCCCCGAAGCGCTGCACGAAGCGGTCGAGAAGAGGGACGCTCTGCTGCGGCAGCGTCTCGTCTAGGTAGAAGGGCGACCAGATCAGGGTAAAGGTGTCGTCTTTGCCGTTCGGGTACACTTTCTTGTGGAGGTCGATGGCCCGGTCGAGCTTGCGTTTGCCGATGTAGCACTGTTGCGTCGGCGGATGATTAGGTCGGCTGCGCTCATCTCATACGGGGTGTGAGTGGTTAGGATTTTTCCGCGTACGTACCCAGGGGCAGACGTTGTCGGAAATAATCTTGATGGTAAAGTTGGTCATGGTGACTGAACCTCAGTGTGCTGTATGGCACGCTGCTCAACAACCTGTCGTTGTTGTCGGGGGTTGTATACCAAAGGGCGGTTTGTCTGGATGAGGCTGAGTGAATTGAACGGAGTGGGTGTTTAGAACTCCTAGAAGGAGTGTGGAGAGTGTGAGAAGAAGAATTCTTGCCCGGAAGAAGATGGTTTTCTGGTTGGTTGAAGCCCGGGGTCTATATGACCTGAGGCGGAGGAACTTTAGAGGCATGCTTTAACAAAGTGTCCGAGTGCTGAAACAAAGCCGGCTGTGCCTCGAGAAAGTGTCCGACTCGGTGTACCTGGACACCAACCACCATCCCATATGCGTGCACAACGCGTTTACGGCCTGGGGAGACGGACAAGGAGCTGTGGATTCAATGTTGCTTCCACGCTGGCGAGGCGTTGCAGCCACACGCCGATTCTGCGCTGCATCTGGTCAACAACCTGAGATCCTTGAATTCTAGGACAGAAGATTAGTTGCTGATGGGTGATTTACATATTGTCAAGCTCAACGGGGGGAACCATTCTTTTGAACACGCCAATGACAGTGTCAGTGGAGGAACGGATGGATTACCTAGTGGTGCTACGAACTGGGTTGCTTAAGTATTAAGCTGTCTATCACATAACCTTGGAATCCTCAAGAAGTGCCATACATAGGCAAGACCAGAAACACCTATTCCCTGCCACTTTAGAAATACTAGAATCACATATTGCTATATCTCGTGTACTGATTTAATTAAGGAGAGGTGGTTGCGTATGCCACTGTACCCCTGACTCCATCCCGAATCCACCCGGGGGCCAAAACTCCCCAGCTGTCTCTATTTAACCACCAGTGGAGCCCTTGCCCATCATTCAGCGGGTTTAGCTCAGTTGGGAGAGCGTCAGACTGAAGTCAAACTTCGGGAAGTCAATCTGAAGGTCATGTGTTCGATCCACATAAACCGCAACGCGATAACTTTTGCCTCACTAGACATGAGGCTGCTTCATCCTTTTTGTTGCCAATAATACATAGCTCCAATAGTGTCTTTACCTCTGTGTGGGGGATGGTGCTATCAATATGAGCGGTATGCTCTTGGGGTACAATTTCACACACACACACACAATGGCTAGCGGATAAGACCCAAGAAGAGTACAAGTTCAACATTTTCTGTGGTGTATTCTTCAGCGTTTATCTGACTTAACACAGTTTAAGGAAGGCGCCGAGATGGTTTCGTGATACGAACTGCTAGCGACAATGTCAGAATCAACACCGTTGTGATGGGGCCTACCGAGGCTTTGCTGCCAGAGCAGTGAGTGATGATGGCGAGGAAACAAAGTGTTCATAACTGATCTCTCCTTTGCAGAAGCCCGGTGTTCCCCGCCACCATCATCAAGGCGTACGACCTCTTCACCGAGGACGAACACAACATACAGGCGGGCAGGGCGGTTGAGAGGGCTCACGCCGAGGTGTTCCGAGGAAGGTCCCGGAGCACAAGCCCTGGGCGTGCGATATACGCAACATGGCCGTCTACGAGCCTTGGTTTGCCACGATCCACGGCGGGAGAACAGGATCGAGAACGCGCTGTAGGAGGTACCAGGGGGCAATGCGGATGATGCGGGCCGGCACGCCGCGTGAAGGAGTCCGATGTGGGAATGTGAACAGGGAGGGAGCTACTGTGACTGGCAGGATCAAGCAAATAAGGAAAGGATTGCTACTGTGACTGGCAGGATCAAGCAAATAAGGAAAGGATTGTATCCTGGCGTGTACTGTGTAAGCTCTTTGTGCATATCTACCTGCCTAGAGAGTGCCATTCGCCTGGGAAGACTGTACCTCATTCGCTGACACCCCCAACTCTGGTTAGTTAGTCCTGGGGTAGAGTCCGAGCCAACCAACACGGGCTTTGAGCACTCCCCACGGCACACAAGGGCAGAGTCTGGTGCATAAGATACCACTTGAAGGGGGCCGCACTGCCCTCACATTGGTCTTGGATTACACCATTGACGATCCGAGGCTTCCGAGCAAGGACGGACGTCTTTGGCCCCCACGGTGGAGACTGGACCATGATAAAGGTACCTGAATCGCCGCTGTCTAGCTCCGCTTGCTTCCCCTTCCTCCCGTCCTCCCTCCCCCGTCCCCCTTACTTTTCACCTTATTTCACGTCATTCCTCCTCCTGTTGTCACCAACAGACTTGTGTTCTTACTCCTCTCCCACTCTCATCATGGCCCAAGTTAAGATCATCGCCGTCACCGGCGCCACGGGCGCCCAAGGCGGCGGCGTCGTCAACATCCTCAAGAAGACACCCGGCTGGCGAGTCCGCGCCATAACCCGCAACCCAGACAGCGACGCCGCAAAAGCGCTAGCCGCCGACGGCACGGTCGAGGTCGTCCGCGCCGACTGGGACGACGAGGACTCGCTCGCCGCAGCCTTCTCGGGCGCCGCGGCCGTCTTCGCCGTGACCAACTGGTGGGAGCCCTTCCTCTTCGGGGGGAAGACGGCGTGGGAGGCCGGCGAGATCGAGGAGCGCCATGGCATGAACCTGGCCCGGGCCGCCGCCCGCACGCCCTCGCTCGAGCACTACCTGTGGTCGACCCTGCCGGGCGCCAAGCAGAGGTTTTTGGGTAAAGGGGGGCTTGAGGTGCCGCACATGGACTACAAGGCCATTGTGGATGCGCGCATCAGGGAGGAGCTGCCCGCGCTGGCGGCCAAGACGACGTATCTGTATTTTGGGTATTATCCGCAGAATATCGCTTACGTTCCGATGATGAAGCCTTTTGAACATGTACGTCGGTCGTCCGGATACTAATCTTGTGTTGTGTGTTTATGCTGACTGACTACCTCCAGCCCGGAACCGGCCAGTACATCCAGCTCGTGGCCAGCGACTCGCAGGCCAAGCTCCTCCTCGCCGGCGACATGGCGGTCAACCCGGGCATCTGGGTGCGCCAGGTCCTCGCCACCGGCCCCGCCGCGTTCGGGAAATACACAAACGTGGCGCTCGAGCGGTGGTCGGTCCAGCAGATGCTGGACAAGTGGAGCGAGGTCACCGGCAAGCGCGGCGTTGTCGTGCAGATTACGGAGGAGGCGTGGGCACGGCTCTGGGGGCCGGTCGGTACCGAGCTCGCGTGGCAGTTCAAGTTTGTGGAGCTCTGTGATCCGTTCGAGGTTGGGGACGACTTTATCTCGCCCGAGGAGCTGGGTATTGATGCGAGTGAAGTGGTGGGGTTTGAGGGTACGATTAGGGGGTTGGCCAGCAAGGGCTTGCTTGTTTGATTAATAGGAATGGCGGATATCCAAGTCAGCAGATAGAGTTGGACCTTTGGGATAAGGCTTAACAACTAAAACAACCGCTGATAAACGGCCATTGATTCGGGGATTAGACATGTCATGAGAGTCAAGAGCGCTCAAGCCACGGTCGTTCACCCCGTGTTCACTGACACACATCGAACCAGGCGAAGATCAAGCTAATTTAGAGGATTTAATTCCAGCTCAAATCTCTACTGCTCTCGCGGTATACATTCTGCGCCATCTTGGCAACAACTGCGCAACAGCATGAAAGCAGGCATTTCGCTGCCAGGGACACAGTACAGGAGGGCCAGCCTACTACTAGTACTACTTGTCCGCCTGCGAGGCTGCGTATGCCTTGCTCCACGCCCTGATGAGGAACTAGACTCATACAGGCAACCTGTCCAACCAAGCTTTCGCGCTCTGACGCTCACCTACCTCCTCAGTAACCGTATCTCTCCTGGTGCTGGTAACGTGTTTGGTCCACGTAATTGTCGTAAACAACGGCGGGGCGACCACCACTGGACTGCGACTCCTGACGACGAGGGCGTCGCTGGAGCGGACGGCGCTCAGGCGAGTCGTCTCGGGCAACAGGAGGACGTCGTGGACGGCGCTCAGGCGAGTCGTCTCGGGCAATAAGAGGACGGCGTGGACGGCGGGGGGGCGACTCATTCCGGGTAGTAGGGCGCCGTGCCAGTGGACGGCGGACGGGCGACTCGTCCCGACGGCGCGGCGGCGACGGAGCCCGGGGTTGCGGCGCAGGGCGTATGGGAATCCGCACCGGCGCCCGAGCCGGTTCTCGGACGACGGGTTGTTCGCGCGGCGTGGGTGCCCGAGGGCCGCGGGTCGGTGTGGCTGGGCGCCGCGATGCCCCCCCGGCAGGGCCGCTCCGCGGGGCCTCGGGCACGGCGGGAGCGCCTGCGCGCAGGGAGCGTTCGCGGGCGTTGATCTGTCTCTCCGAGAAGAACCGGCCGTTTGCGTAGGACTCCTCGCACCACTTCAGCCAGGCTACGAACCGGGAGCCCTTGCATGTTTCGGGCAGCTGCTTGATGCAACCCGCGAGCTCCCTGATCAGTTCCTCGCCTTCCGGGTAATTCGTCCGGCGCGATTGTGCCGCAAAGTTGTAGCGCAGGGCGCTGACGTGGAGCGTGACGGCAAGAAGCACGCGGTGGATGGTGGTTTGAGCCGAGGCAACGCCAGCCTGCCGACGGAGCTCGACTGTTCCCAGCCTGGCAAGCGGGTCGAAGTTGGTCGAGATGTACCGAGTCTCATTGGGACCGGGTCCGCCCTTCAGTGCTTGAACAAACCAAGCCTGGCCTGATTGTGCTAGTGTCGAGAGGCTCGCCCAAACGGGGCCCCAGCCGTCGTCAGGGACTGCGTGGTAGTCGTCGGTTGCGTAGGCAGTGTAGTTCGGGTTCGCATATCTGTTGTGCCGACGCTCCGGCGGGAGAAGGTCGCACAAGGCGTCCTCCCAGAAGTATGCCCCTTTTGCCACTTTGACGAGCTGAGGCATTGTATACTTGGTGGACTTGGTTGGCCCTGGCGACACATGCACGTGGCACGCACAGCATTCGTTCGTCCAGAAGTCGAATGTCTTGCCGACGACGTCAAAGACAGTCTCTATCTCTTCCTGCCACTGCTTCGATACCGACATGGGCGGCGAGATGATCTCGATGCCCCCTATACCATCCATTAGCGTCTCTGCTTGTACAGGGAGGGAAGATGAACACGTACACCACTTGCGGGCATCGGGCGGTTCCGTCAGCTGCCATTCCTTCAGACTGGCGTCGGACTCGCAGCTCCAACCATTGTTCGGGCCCAGCGTGGCGTCGATGATTCCCTTGATAGCGTGGCCAACGCGCGTCCGCTGGTCTTCCTTCCTTCGTAGCTCGCCCTGGCCGTTTTCCAGCGTCCAATCCCAGGTTGACCAGTACAGTGGCAGGGTATGCGGGGCGTGCATTGCCCTTTGGTACATCATCTGCTCGACGGCTGGGAGCAGTTTGACATATATTTCGATCTCGACGCCAAAGAGCGGCCTCGGTCCAGCCGGAGCCGACCCCCTCGCGGAGCTCGATGCCATTGTTGCTAGTAAGTGCTGGTAGGGAAAGGAGGTGGATAAAATGTGTGTGTTTCTTTTCTGGTTGTACGAGGTATTAGTGCTGTTGAATTGGTATCTAGCTGCAGGATGGATGGCCCCCTTTTATAATAGTAACACAGGTATCCGAGAACAGTTGATCACCCGGCAAAGCGAGATAGCTCTGCGTCAGAATACTGTACAATGGGCCGCCAGCACACTATCTGGGGTACTCGGGGACCTAGACTTGTCGCATGCGGTGGTTACAGCTGTTTTGCAAAGCGTCGCGACCACATCCAACACCGCAAGCTAGGTCTGCAGCTCTAAGCCCGTCCAGGACGGCTATTGGGAAGGCCAGTCCATCGATGGGCCCGTCGCTCCAACGTCGAGGGCCATCCTGAAGCAGCACCCGAGACCTCCAACTATCCAGAGTTCTCATGCCAAGAAGGGACTTTGATGTCCAGTCGGGTTTCAGACGACTGCCTAGGTTCTCATGACAAGGGGGGTCCTCGCTGTCCAGTCGATTCATTGCTGGCTGATCTCTTACGGTGAGTTCGGACTCGCCACTTTTGACGGCGAGTTTCACCCCCAGTGCCATTAGATTGTAGCCTTTTGGCCTCGGACTACTAGGTAGAAAGTGAAACTATAACCTCGCGGGTCACGGGCGGCGGGCCGCGACTGCGCGAAACTGGGGCCCGGCTCCCGGCCGTCAGCTCATGTCTTTTTCCGAACCACCTTAGGCGTAGTGAGAGTAGGCATCCAGTGTCAGCACCTTGGTATAAAGAGGTAGAAGTCCTCCTCGAAATAGGACAGCAACTCTACCGCACTTCGCATCATTATCATTTTTGCATCATCTTTTCCCAATTTCATACACACACATCTTGAACCCCTGAAGCATCATGTCTGGACAAGGTGCACCACGCCCAGCACAGCCTGCACAGCCTGCACAGGCCCCAAAACAGGCGGATCCCCCGCAGGTTCACCTCGAGCAAACGGCCAAGGACTCTCGAATGCAGGACCACTGGCTGCGCTGGTCGGCGCTGGCCGAGCGCGACCGCTCATATGTGGTGGTCTTCGACAAGTCCAGCGCCGCCGTCACGGCCGAGGTCAAGCGCATCGCGGGCGCGGATGCAAAGACCTCGACCGCCCCCCGCGTGCCCGGCCTGTACGAGGACGTTGAAGAAGGAAAGGACCTCGGCACCGTCCAGGTTGGCCTCGTCAGCGCCACCGCCTACGCGTCATTGAAGGAGAAGTTTGGACTTCAAAGCATCACCGTCAAGATGGGGGGCAGCGAGCGCACGGCGTTTATTCCGGTGGCTCGGGCTGCTCGTCAGGGAACCGCTTCGCAGGCGGCTCCTAGCACTGGACAGCAGGAGAAAGGGGGTAGCAACGCTGCAGGGAAGGGGAAGGCATAGGCGGGTTTAGCAGACCTTAGGTCGGGCGAGGGTTACAGCCCCTAAGAATCGGGGGAAATTTCTATATGGTTGCCTTGTAACTAGTAAGATACTGCCTAGTAAGACGTGGTTGTGTCAGCAGAGCCCCTTGTTTCAAGAGTGCCCGCCTAGTCAAGGCAGCAACAATCTTACACCCTAAACTACAATTCAACCCTTTTTTGACACTGTGGGAACTGTCTGCGTGGCGAGTTTTATATCCCTTCACCTTGAACGCTTGAAGTCCACTCTCCGACAGATATGGCCAAGCCGAAACAGGAGACCGCCAGCTGACCTCCCCAATGTTCAAACACCTTTAATTAAGTAGGATAAAATCAATATCATGGACTCGAACTATTCCTTAGATCAACACACAGTAATACTAATACACACAACCGTTGCCGGGTATCGAAGCGAACTGACATGATGAAAAACAAGCTCAAAACCCCCTTTTCCCTTAGCATACAAAATTAACCATCACCCCCCCACCAAACAATGAACTAGACTCAACCGTCGATCCCACTACGTCCTCCCCCCCATCCCCATCTCCTGCGCAAACCGCTCCAAATACCCACTGATATCATTCTCTCCGCCACAGTGCTGGCACCGGTGTACCGTCTTCCCCTGACCCATCATCCCCTGACCCATGCCCTGTGCGCCGCGGTCACCAACACCTGAGCTCTTCCCCGCCGACGCCGCCCACGAGGTCGTCGCGGCCGCGAGAGCGGGGTTGGGGTTGGCGTTGTTGTGAGCGCCCGTGGACCTGTTGTTTTGCTGCTGTTGCTGCGGCGGGGATTGGTATTGATCCTGCTGCTGCAGACCCTGAACCTGAGGCTGCGTGTGGTGGCTGAGAGGTTGTTGACCCTGACTCTGCCCCAGACCCTGACTCTGACCCTGGAAGGCTTGCGGGGCAGACGCGGCGTATGCCGCCGGGATCACGGCCGGGCTCATGTCCTGCTGCATCGTCGTCCCTTGTTGACGTTGGTTCGTCCCCTGCTGCTGCCCGAACTGCTGCTGCTGCTGCTGCTGGCGGGGTGCAGACGCGGTGTAAGTGCCCGGCAGGACCTGCGGGCTCATGCCCATTGCCGTGTGCTGCTGGTGGGGGTATTGTTGTTCGGTGTAGCCGTGTCCTTGGGATTGTTGGCCTTGGAGTTGGGACGGGTGCGGTGCAGCGGCGGAGGAGGTGGTGGTGTATGCTGTGGGCATCACCTCGGGGTTCATCCCCTGCTGCTGGTACGCGCCGCTCTGGCCCTGGGAGTGCCGCGGTGCAGACGCGGTGTAGGCGTTGGGCATGGTCTCCGGGCTCATGTTGTGCACCATCTCCGGGTGCGGGTAGGTCGTGATGCCCGGGACGGATTCTTGGCTTGCGTTGGGGTGCGATCTTTCGTGTCTGACATGCGAGGGAATACCACCGGCGAGGAACGCGGGCTGCTGCTCCGTGGGACCGCCGGTTGCTGCCGTGTTTGGGGCAGGGAAGTCCTTCAGGTCTTGGGCGCGCGAGGTGGTCTCTGGGGCACTCTGAGACTGGCGGTTGTCCGGGTTGACGCCGGAGGCGGTGCCGGAGGCGAGGGTGTTGTACTGTCCGTGTCCGGCCTGGTTGTCGGCGTGCGTGACCGAGTCGGTTGCGTGGCCGTTGTGGTGGGGTGACTTGGGTTTGACCTTGACGCCAGATTGTGTCCCAGATGGCAGGATGTTGTACTCGGTGGGGATTTCGTTGTCCCAGGAATGGGTGGCCGTCGCGTTGCGCTCTCCAGCACCTGGCCCGGATGTTGAAGATTCCTGCCTAATGCCAGAAGGGATACCGGATGCAAGGGTGTTGTAGTTGCCAGGCTCTTGTGTGACGATGCCGCTGTTGCCTTGCTGAGCCTTCGCCGACGGCGAGGTGCCAGAGGACTTGAGCACGTTGTAGTCCCCCGGCTGGCTTGACACGACATCTCTCCGAGTGGCCCGAGGGGCAGCAGCAGCATGGACTCCTGAAGGTGTCCCAGAAGCCAGCGTGTTGTAGCTGCCGGGCTCATTCGTCGTGGTACCCTGCGTGGCCGGCTGCGACCCGCGGCTCACGCCGGACGAGGTGCCAGAGGCAAGCACGTTGTAATGGCCCGGCTGGCCTCCAGACCCAATGTCGTGGAGGCCATCGTGTCCCTGCGGTGGCATGGGTGGCTCCCTCGGATGCTCAAACGGAGTCGAGACTTGCTCAACTTGGTGCGGCGTCTCTCCAGCAGGCCCAGCCCCGCCGGCGTTGGCAGACATCGGGTCACGGGCGGGGCTCGTAGTGTCCTGGGGCGTCTCGCTGACGCTGTTCTTCTTGCGATGGTGGAGGAGACCAAAGACACCAGCTCCCGCTGCTGCTCCGGCGGCGGCCTTTTCCTTGCTGTGGCCGGATTGCTCTTCGGCATCGGCGTTGGCAGCCGACGGTGACCGCCTGCGCTCCGTGGCTGATTCGCCCTTGCTAAGCTTGCGCAGACGGTTCGGCGAGTTGACGGCGGCGATGTCCTGCTTCGCAGACTCTCCATGGTCGCCGGAGGACTTTCTGCGTGTGTCCTCCTTGCCATCATCCTTGTGACGGTGGAAGATGCCGAGGATCTTGTGCTTCTTTTCACCCTTGGGTGATTCCTCTTCGTGGCTCCATGACTTTTCGACGGGAGACATCTGCTGAGAAGGCCGCCGCTTGCCCGTTACAACTCCTCCAGCAATCGGATGCCGGTTGTCCAGGCTGGGTGACCTGGAGTTCCTTCTGTTCTGATCCGCTGGGGTGCTGCCCCTTTGGCGCTTACCCGCGTACTCGGACGCAGCCGCACCGGCGCCGGCAGCGCCGAGACCGGCCACTCCTGCGGCAGCTCCGTGCCTCGACGGCGATGCTGATTCGCGTCGGTCGTTCCGGCTCTCTACAGGGCCTGTCGCGAGAGGAAAGGCACGCGGGGGCGCAGCCCCGGGCTTCTCCGGGAAGCTTGTCTGCCCAGCATTTCCCGAGGCAGCTTCTGCGAGCATGACGTCGTCGTGGACAGCCGTCTCTGGCAGGAAGCCTGGCGCAACGGCCGGGGTATCAGCAAAAGCGGCCTGGTGGCTAGTCTTCTGTCTCTCCTCGGGGATGTCGGGCAGGGGAGCAGCAAACATGGTGTCGTCGACCGGTTCGGCAAAGGCAGTCATGTTGCTACCGTCACCACTGCCGCGGGGCTGGCTGTGGCGCCGGGACTCCTCGTCTCGACTTCCATGTCCAGTCACGGTGTTGTAAACACCGCCCCTGGGATAGTTAGCGACATGTCCGGCAATGACGGATCTTCTCCTCTCTGGTGATGCTGACTTCGGGGGCAGGTGGTGATGCTCCTGGTGATCATCGGTGGCGCTGCCGTGGCCAGTCACGCTGTTGTAGACGCCCCCGTCTGCACCCTTGGGCAGGTTTCCCCAGTAGGGGGTAGAATCCCCGGGGATTTGGGGGTTGCGGCTTGCTGGCTCGGAGCCTTCCGGATCTTGGGACTCGGCCACCCCCATGCCTGTCATCGTGCTGGCAGCCGAGTCCACGCCCATGTCGTTGCGGAAGGGGGCGTTGTTCTCTGCTGCCTGCGTTGGTGTTGCAGTGCCGAGTTCGGTTCTGGTGGATTCCAAGGGGGCGGTGTGCTGGTGGTAGTCCCGGACGTAAGTGCCGCCCCCTACAGCTTCGCCGGGGCCGTGCCAGTTTGGCTCGTCGTGCATAGACGGCTGAACGGGTTCCGAACCGGCCATGCCAACCCCGGAGTCGGTGTACTTGTGGCCACGATGGTCGGCGGGGTTGTGCAGCTTGTTGCGCTGCTGGGCCGCGGGCTGCTGCATCGTCTCTTCTGGGGTGGGTGGGATCGAGTCGGGGTAGGATCCGGGAATTGGCGCGGCTGCCATTGTACTGTATCCGGTCCGCGTTGTGTGTTGGTGCTGAAAGAAAAGGAACGAACTTGGATTCGAAAGGGGGTTGCGTGTAAGTGGCCTCGAGAAGATACAAGGTGAAACGGCCTGGGTTGGTAGGGTCCGTGAGTGAAGGAGGGAGACAGTTCCCAGCTCATTAATATGCAGGACAAGCCCTCGGCAGCGTCATTGCAGGCCATCCCATCCCGATTCCCGAACAAAACACGGCCAACAGGATTCTGCGATGACTTCAGATGCCGTTATGTTAGTCCAAGAACGGCGCTTCTGACATCATCGTCTGGTCTGTCACACGGGATTGACCAATGAACGCGCTGCGATTGCACGGGCGCGAGCTCGACTGACGTTGGGACTTGGCGCGCTGAGGAGATGATCATCACTGACAGTCATACGGATGAGGAAACATGTTGCGCAAGGTGCAATGATCACAAACCTTGGCCGGCTGGGCTTTGAGGGCGTTTCTCATTGATGAAGGGGAAGGTTCCATAAACGCAATAATCATGATGAATTGGAAGTTATGGCCCAACATTGTCTGACACCGAGAACATAAAGTCAAGAGAGGAAGCAAGTCCTGGTTCCTTCGTTGTTCAACCAAGAACTGCCGAGCCACAGGGCAGGAAGAGGACTAAATAATCATGCTACCACTAGAGCATGGTGAGATCCGTATCAATGTTCAACTCGAGAGCCGATTCTTCTAGATGTATTCGCGGTTTGAAGAGCTTGCTTCTACCAGGCTTGGACGGAGACCAGTGCCATAACTAACCAGACTGTAAAATCCGCTGCTTGTGGAATCTTACTGTAGATACCAGACTACCTCCTCCTTCTTTTTAGGTATTCACCACGTGGTGTTTACAATCAAATATTGAAGTGGAGATACACGTGGAAAACACGAACTGCCCTCGTATGGGGAACAAGGATGACACAACACGACTCCCACTTCTCCGCGTGATCACTACGTTTTCCTTTTTCCCTTTATCGATAGCAAGCGGCGACAGGCGGCCTCCCGCAACGCCCCTCCCCGCCTGCAATTTAATTGAGACTCACAAACCCACCACACCAAACTTCCATCAGCAACAACACTAGCAAAACACACCCAAATTTGATGATTTCAATTCCATACTAATGGCCAGTCATCCCTCCATCTAGTTCCAAACAGTCCTTGAAGATCTGAGGGATCTGGTCGACCCAGCCGTTAATTGTATCTTGTTTGACTGCGGCCCAGCCTTCCTCGGCGAGCTCCTTCACCAGGTCATCATCCCAACAAGGCCGCTTTTTTACATACTGTTTTGGCCCTTGCCAGGCCTTTTCAATAGGGGCGAAGTCTGGTGATGAAGTACAATTAAACAAGGAGTCCAAGCCGTTCTTTTCCTTCCACGAGCGGACAATATTGGCCTTGGCCTTTGTAGTGCCGTAGCCAGAGTTATTGTCTTCCTCCAATATAAAAGACTAGCCTTCGCGAAGCTAACTACTAACTATAGGCTTAAGGATTAAGTCCCTATAACATTAGAGGGTTATCTTACTATTAGAATTGCCACTGTTATACTATATAAGTAGTGACTTGAAGTTATATCTAACCGTAGCCTAGCAATACACCTGTTTTTAGTCCTCCTCAGCCGGAGCCTCCTTTTCTAATAAACAGTCTAGGAAATAGCGCTCCCACAGCCTCCGAATGATATAGACCCTCCCCTGGGGACCCTAGCCAAAGTGGTATTCATCAGAAAACCGAATGTGCCGCTAGTCTGCTAGATCCGGGTACTGTTTAAGTATAATACAGGTGTAATCAGCCCGGCGTTCGCGGAGCTGTGGCGAGATATATTTCTTCTCGTATACGAGGTATATCCGGAGGTTCAGGTCCTTGACTACGCGGCGAACAGTGTCGGCGTAGACGTCGATATCTAGCCTGGCGGCTATAGGGATTGTAGCCTAAGGAATAGTATAGCCGCCGAAGCTATTACTGTCAATGAACCTCTCGATCTGGGCGAGTATCTCTGGTATGATCTTCTTTCTCCGGCCGCGGCGGTCTGGGTATACCGAGTGGTATGTACGGCCATCTTCTTCGTCTAGTTGTTGCAGTGCGCGCCAGCCGGAAGCTTTGCTCATGCCGTGGAACCGGAAGACATCGATTTTGAAGTGTGGGATGCGGTTGGCCTGGAGGTATGCAATCGTGCCTTGCACCCTGGCCTTCTTCGGGGTCGAATGGTATTGGAAACCCATGGCGATGTTGAAATAGGTGGGAGATTGATGCAAAGAGAGGTCGTGGGATGAACTATGCCTGGGAAAAGTGATGTGGCTAGCCCAGGGTGCCAGCCAGGGTGCCAGCCAGGGCCAGCATTTGCCAAGGACCCAA